>APFE030402505.1:2239-45533 GCA_000404065.3 Pinus taeda
AAGTTTCCATACGTACCTTTTGTGTGTTTTGCACATTATTGAGATCGAAAAATTGCTCCATTTGTAATATCCATGTTATGGGATCCTTGCCATCAAACTTCCTCATATCGATTTTTGGAATATGGTGGGTCTTCGATCTAGAATTAGAGTCTATGGAATCATGATTAACATTTCTTTTGTTCTCATCATGAGTTTCCTTTACTACCCTTTCACCCTTAGTGACCATTTCTTGTACCAACTTATTCATATTTATCTTTCTTCCATGTACGTCTTCAAATCTATCTTCAAATCATCCATCTTAGCTTCCACGTCATTCATCTTAGCTTCCACTTCATTCATCTTAGATTCTACATCTTTCTTTAAACAATCCATCTTAGATTCTATTCCTTTTTGTGCAAGTGACACTTGTTGCACTTGGTCTCGTAATTTTGATATATCATGTTGCATTTCTTCCTCTTATTCATGAGTCATGCTAGAGGTTTCAGGCTGCCTACTAGGTGTTTCCATTTTCTTTCTTCGGGGCATGAATTAATAATAATAATGCTTCAATATGCCCTTTGAATTCCTTCAAAATAATTTTTCAAACCAAGCTTAAGCAAACATTTAAAAAATATAAACACCTTTTTTCACTTTGTAGGAGCTCGATATTGCCTCTAACGTATCTCTGTAATTTCGGATCATCCAGTTTTGAAATTGTGATTTGTGGTAGCCATCTATATCCTCTTTCCAATGCCACCAGTCTGACCTTAATTGGATTCTCCAATGAAGAGCTATGCCAAATCTCCCACAATGACCTGATTATAGACTAATTGAGTAGAGCAACCTTGTGTGACATTCAACGAGTTACTGGTTTGACCTCTAGCTCTGAAAAATATATAGAAGAATCTATAGTCCATCCTATTTCTACACCTTTTTATGAAATTTCAATCCAATGCTCAGAGAAAAAGTTATGACGATTTTTGCCCAGGCCACCTATTTGGAATGTAATTCAGGAGTTTGCAAAAAGAGAAACTTCCTCAGATCATATCTCCGTACTTATAGCGCAAAATGCTCTGCAATTCGGACTCGAGATTGAGCGTGGTGTCTTCTCAAATCGTTTTTTTTTCAACTTCTAAAACATCGTAGAAAAAAGTTATAGCAAAAATTCCACAATGACCTGTTTGGAGCAGTGAAACCCTAGAATCCAAAGCTCTGATACCAAATGTTATGAAACTAGCTCAAGAAAAAATAGGAAAGATAGATCAACGCCTTAGAATTCAGCCTCTTCAAGGGGACAACCCGCTTTACATTACATAAATGAACAATTCTTGGATGATTCAAATGAAAATACCTCCTTTCTATATATAGGACTCTAAGGGGTCATAACATAATCAGAGCTTACATAACAATAATAATGTAAGGGCACAATAATAACAATAGTGGGCTTCTATGGGGCACAATAGTAACAATATGGGCACAATAGGGGCACAACAATATGAATAAGGGGTACAACTACAATAGTAATGGGGTAATCACTAGTATTATGGGGACCCAACATTGATTATGTACAAAGATCACTTATACATATGTAAGAATTACCAACTCAAACAAAAAACTCTTCTCGAATTGCACACATATCCCTTAGGAGTGAACTCATGATTTTTAGAAACTTACCACAGGGTTAAGAAGGAATTTGGGATGGGCGTAAATCTGATATTCCAAAGTTTGTGGCAGAATGTTTGGTTTTCCAACAAAATGAATTCGATACAATTAAGACCCAGGTCTATTACAACCTTTATCCATTCCAAGTAATTGTTGGGAGGAGGTTTCAATGGATTTTATCACAGGTTCACCCAAGTATGAAGGAAAGAGTCTCATCATGGTTGTAGTTGATAGACTTACCAATTATGCACATTTTTGTGAATTATCTCCATTTAAAGTCGTAGAGTTGCCACTGCATTTATGGATACAATTAAAAGGCTACATGGAAATCCAAATATTATTGTAAGTGACAACGATCCTATTTTCACTAGAGATTTTTGGACAAATTTATTTTCTTGTCTACGTACTTAGTTGGCTCATATCTCATATTATCATCCTCAACCTCATGGGAAAATCAAGATAGTGAACAAATGCTTGGAAGGATATCTTTGTTGCTTTGTATCTAATAAATAGACACAATTGGTCAAATGGTTACTTTTGGCTAAATGGTGGTATAACACTTCCTTCCAAACTATAGAAAAAGTCAACCCGTTTATGGCACTTTATGGATATTATCCACCATCCATCACATCATATTGAAGATAAAATTATAAGGTTCAAACAGTGAAAGATCACATTGTGCATCAAAAAAAAGTTCTCCAACTCTTAAAGGATAATCTCAGCCTGATGCAAAATAGAATGAAACAACAGGCATATCAACATCACAGGTGCACAACAATAAGGGCACAACGATAGAGTGTCCAATGATTAGAATTTCCCACAGATTTTATGAGGGTATGCCACCAAAAAGCTTGTCATGTAAGAATTTTCATATCATTCATCCATAGGGTTGTCATAAGATTTTCACAGGAAGTAGAAATCACCTTAGCCAACTCTTCCTATGAAAATTGGATTGTACGTGATCAATAACTTGAAATTCATAGATACCCAAGGAAAGGCAATTGGGAAGTTTGCATTTGGTACTCAAGCCTTTAAAATGTACGATCTCTGTGGTATTTGTAAATGCCACTGTCTGAGAATGAAGTTTTTGTGGCTTAGCAGGACATTTCATTGGAGGTGTTATACCCCTATACCAATAGGTGTCATATATCATGATTGACTTGGTTTAGATTTGTAATATGTTCATACCTTTACTTATTGCAAACGTTTTCCATATTTGTAAAAAAATAAAAAAATTTAAAAAATGTAAAGAGGGTATACCCTAAAAGAAAAATCAAAGGCTCAAAATAATAAAAATATGGTCAAAAAATGAAAGAAAATGAACCCCAACAAAAAGAAAGACGAGGCAAGTGTGCAAGTCTAAACGCCACTACTTTTTGCTTTTGTATAATAAATAATTATGTGCAGCTTGTCACCTATGCCACAATTCATGAATAGTCAAATAGTTTAAGCTTGGCTAGTTCATCTTTCAATTTCTTAATGTAGAAATAGAGAATAAAGATCTGACCAAATAGTTTAATCTTAATAGATAAGTAGATAGGTAAAGCGAAAAAAGGAGCCCAATAGTTGAATCTAGGCCCTTAGATGTAATAAGTCTAGACTTAGATAGGCATCACCATGTAAAAGAAAAGAAAGTTTGATCAGGGTTTTCCAGCTTAAGTGCACCCTAAGAAAGAAGTAAAAATGCTAGGTTAAGTAGGTATGGTAAGTAGTTGATGGTTGCAGAATAAATGTGTGGTGAATGATTAAGTTTAATGCGTAAATATTTTACTTTCATCCCAAGGCAAAGTAATGTATCACATGGAAGGCACATCAAGAAAGCCAAGTCAAAAATAATTAACTTCCCTACTCATTTCCCCTAAATTTTCATTAATTTCCCTAAGTGCCAAGGTATTTATCAAGTTAGAGGGGCTCAGAGCATTTCTTTGACTATTGGAGGGACTGGACCCTCGGCCCAATAATTTATAATGCCTAAGAACTTAAAACCCCTTCATCAATATTCACCCCCCTTCATAAATCATTCATTCCCTTTATAAAGTTTTCCTAAGTAAAATCATATTTTACTTAGGGAAATTAAAATATTTTCCATAAAAACCCTTATTTTTCACTTAGCCTAAGTTTTAAACATATAGATGAAAATGGTTCAAACATACCATGAACTTCACAAAATCATATTAACTTTTAACTTACATTATTATTTAATTTCCCTATAGAAAAATTACCCATTCCCGTATTACTATAATTATGCAAAATCCCCAAATCCATATATATCCCGCCCCTCTGTTAAATATAACCATAATAGATTTAATAAATGGGATTAATTAGTTAAACTATAACTAATTAAGAACCCCAACCCCCGCCATATTAAGTGAGGATTAATTAATCATCAGGATTAATTAATAACTCAACAACCAATCCTGTTGCTCCTGATGTAATTAAAAAACCTTTAATTATGTTAGGTTTTCCCTCATTAACTTTCCGCCACCTCATCTCCCCAATAGCCATCTAATCAAGCCCCTTAGATTCGACGGTTGTCATGCATATCTCATGGAACTACGAAACTGAACATTAAGCTGCGATTGCGAGTGACTTTGCAAATAGTGTCATCGCCACGCATCGCTCACTATATGGAATCGCTTGGTCGAGCCCAAGTACCGCCTCCCCTCCATTAGTGGTGTGATGAAAGCCGCTTACCACCTCCCACTAATGAAAAAACATCAAATATTTCTCTTGATGATGCCACCTGTCCAAGTCCTGAAACTTGCCAAATTTTTGACTTTGTCTAAAAACAAAAGATCAGTTTGTCGTCATATTCTACGAGTGCGTACATCCATGCAAACTAAATGTTGAGTTCGACTAGCTAGTGTATCCAACTGCCAACCACCCTCAAACCTGCACTCGACACCGCTCTGAGTCCGCCACTGACACCCAGTGTACCTGCATTCCTTTTCCGTCCCTAAAACAGGTATTTACCAATTCCCGTCAAGAAACCCTGTGAATACTTGCTTTCTTTGCAATTAATTGGAAAGAACCCCAAATTTTAAGATAATTCATTTGCTGAGCTTGAAGTTCATGACCCCAAGACCCTCTGTTTTCACCAATTTCTCATAAAAACCCCAGTTTCCTATCTGAATCCACAAGAAGCAAAGTGGAAACCCCCATTTCCCTAAATATTTCACCCATTACTAGACCCCAACTGTGACTTTAATTATCTTCCCTTCGCAGATAAAGATTTTGAAATAAAAGACTTGAATACTAATAACGATCACATGAAAGTCTTTTGCCAATGCCAAGACAATCACTTGAATGGCTATGATACCATAGGACTTTGGGAATCCAATCTCTCAATGTACTTTCTCCGCTCTATGTGCATTTTCCTTGACATTATCTATTAATGTCATGCCAACTATGATCTCAACCTCAGAGTAGTAATGTCCCCAAATCAAACTATCATCTTCACAATTACTACAGATTCCATCAATGAGATGCTTCAATTTCAGCTTAGTCAAGCCGTCACCCCTATTTCCCTTGGAGATTTGCTAGAGAAATCATCCAAATTTTCTCAGTCTGAACTTAGTAACCTGTGCCAAACTTTCATATATAAGGAGCATCAACCCCAAAATCCCCCTCCCTATATGTCAGTTTTGATCATAGAAACAGACAAAAATATAGTTGATATGATAGTTGCAGTCATGGGATTTAATACCAGTGAATATGTTGATGAATTGTCCCTAGTTTTGATGTCCATATTTACCCCTGGTCAACTCGTTGTTGTCAAGTACAATTATGTTGCATTTATTGCTGAGAAACTCCATGACCAGCTCAACAGACTGGAAAATGAGAAAGTATTCAAGTACTCAACCTTCATATATCACCTCATCCTCTACTATCAGTCTAACAAGTTCCCATTTTCTGTCAATAAACTTGATACAAAGGGTAACCCAAGATCAATCATTTTTTGAACTTCTATCTTCCACCATTCTTTTGTTGTCCTTATTCATATAACGAGTTCATAGAATAGTTTGACCACCCAGTGACCACTATGCTAAAAGGAAATCCACCTCCTAGGATTAGTGATGAAATCAAAAGAATCCTTCAGCTATCTAAATAGTACAAGGTAGGTGACTAGTACTTTTACCAGAATCAGACAGAGATCAGGATATATGGTTGTGAGCTTCCTCCATTCAAGCTACCAAAATATGTTACAATGAGGTTGTTTGCATTGGAGTATTATAGACAAATGATAAACTCAAAACAGATCCACTTTACCAAGGCCAAGAAGAAAGCACAGTTTCGAATCAACGATCACCTAGGCCCATTTGTCTGCAATAATAGACAAGTAGGCAAAACAATAGAGGAAATCCCAGAACACCTGAAATTAAGTAAAAGTTTTGGTTGGAAATATGATCCACAGTTTCATTTGTGATAGGAGAATGAAAAATAGACTATCACCATATTTTCATCACAGAATCTCAGAAATTGAGCAATATTCTAATATGGATGAATGGAGGGAAGGAACTCTTACTGAGATGGATAGTGATCAGGTCAATGTACAAAATGTAATGAAAGACCTAGAAAAGACACTTGACATGGACTCTTTTGAACAGGTACCAGTTGGGACTTCTTAGAAGTCAACACCTTGGACTAGTGCCTCAACAGCAGATACTTCTCAAAGGCACTCACTAGAAACAAGTGCACCCCTTGTAGAAACATCATAGGGAAGAGAACAAGAAACCAACACTTTGGCAATAATGCAATCAAGCATGTCAAAGCAGCCTAAAATCTCTCAAGGATATGGTCAAACACAAACCCATCCAACTCAAGTTAACATGGGAGATCCCCTAATTTTGCAGACTCCTTTGAATGAGGAAAAGAGTTTGAAAAGAGATGGGGAAGTAGCTACCCCTACCAGTGGTCCCTTAGACTAGCTTGGTGCTAAGAGGCACAAGCTAAATCCAAAGTCAGAGGAAGAATTTGTAGAAGGAACAACAAGAAGTTTAAGGAAATAAGGTGGAGATAGTCAACATAGATTCCCACTAGGTGGGACACCTTCTAGTTCCCAATGACAAGAGCTTGAACGATAGCAAAGTGATGAAGTTTAATCGTTCAAGTATTCATCTAATAAGACCTTAAACATTAAACAGAAATTCGAGGAAATAAAGGCAAAAAATGAACAATTAAATGACCAAGCCTACACATAGTACTTAGAGATGGCTCCTACCAATCAAACTAGGTTGATGTGAGCTTATGAGATCAAGGAAGGCAAAATGCAGATGAGTTTTTTAAAGCCTAAAATACAACAACCACAAACACTTGCAGACTACCTCAAAACTTATTTTTAGGTCTTATCCAAGGACACTCACCCCTTAGATCAAATTGAATTGCATAAGACAAGGAAATGGTATATTCAACATTAACAAGTAAGGCCATGATGGCACATAGATTGGAAAATTCACTGAGTACCACTGCTCAGTTATAGTTAGAAAGAGCGTCCTCAGAGGCAAAAGACAATAGAATCAAATCATTGGAGGATTTGATTATTGGATTGAGCCATAACCCAAAAGATGTAAAAGTTGCAGAGTCCCTAATAAAGAAAAAAAATGAAGATATAGGTTCCCTTAGAAAGTAGATGAAGTTGCCACGACTGATGCATCCACAAACTACTGAAGTAATTGAAAGGAAGAATGAAGAAGAGCTTATGGACTTAGTCCTCAATCTAAATGAACAATTAAGGGAGACAAAGTGGGAATTAGAGAAAACACTACAGAACAGGCAGAGTGAGTTGACCTCTCAGCCTCAAAATGTAGTACTAGTAGTCTCCATGGTAGTCCCTTCTACATTGGCAATAGCTCTTACACCAAATGTCCTCTTGGCCACAACAGAAACTATCACCGGTGCATTAATAGGTACAAGCATAGGTACAACACATGTACGAACTTCAGGTCAACGCACTAAAGAATTAATCAAGTCCATGGAGGAGATGAAGCTCTAGGTCACTTTACTCCAAAAGGTAAAGGAAAAATTTGTCACCTTAGAGTAGAAGTATGATGTGTCAAAGATCAATTTTGCTAAATAAGTGAGGGAAAAAAGGCTTGGCTCAACATGTAAAAACACTAGAGAAGGACCTCACATTTGAAAAGTGTTTAACAGATATTAGGAAGATTCTATGGACCAACATCACTCAATCAATTAGTGATATATGGTCATAAATTCAGATCATTTTTGAACAGATTGACCTAGTGGAAGTGGCTCTTCAAGAAATTTAAAAAACTAGGGAAGAGCTAGGAGGCAAATCTGAAGAAGCTATCAGGTTAATAAACTTTCCATACAGTGGATATCGGCATGAACTAGAACAACTGAATATTGAGGATAGAACTGGAACCATCTTAGAAATCAAGAAGATACTAACCAAAAGGTCTTTAATCCAGAACCTAGAAAGGAAATGTCAGAATATGCAAGATGATACAGATGAATTTATGGAAAATTTTGGCATTTTACAGAGTAAAGGACTTTGCAGTCCTTTAGTGATCAATGATAAGCTAATGAGGCATAAAGATTGTATTGAAAAATTGGGTCAGTATGCAAATAACCAAGTTATTTCATCAGCTAGCTCATCTACACGCAAAGCATTACCTATAGGTAGAGTTCTCTATGACAGTCTAGAGAACCTTTTTTATGTTGAGCACAAATTGAAACATTTGTTTCCAGTACAACAAAATTTTGTAAAATACACTGAGCCAGATGAAATCTTCACGAAGCTACAAAGGACCAGGATACCAAGGGATGATTGGTGGACTAATATGATAGACATTTTATGATTTACCTTAGTAAACAATAAATTTAAGTATTTACCATAGTCAATTACGGTAAAAGAAGGTGAATGAGGATAAAGCAGGTGAAGAGTATCAGTAAAAATTCAAAATCAATCAACCAACACAAAATTATGAACAAGACAACAAGATTCTCAATCATAGGGCCTGCCTCCAGGTCATTCAACAAAAACAGGGACAACAAGCCATCAATTCACTTTCAATTTCTATCTTCGAGACCATTTGTCTCTACTTCTATGTAAAATATGTCTAGTCATCCTAGAATATATCTCTCTTAGTTAGGAGATATTTTATTGTAAATTTTGTATAAGTACTCCCTCATTCGAAGTACTGGAGGGTGGATTCTTTGACATTTCTGTAGACTCTCTATTTCGGAATAAAGTGTTGTTGAACAACTATTGTATGGCTGGCTGGAAGAAGTCATAAAACAAGTAATTTTGTGGGATTCATGTGTCAAACGTTGGATAAATACGTATTCTATATCTTATGTTTTTATTGTTTTCTGGTTTAATATTTCACATGTGTTTCATATTTAAATGATAAAGAAAAAATTATATTTCAGAAAGTGCTTTACTGCATTCTATCTTTAAAATCATTTATATTCTCAATGTTTTCTTCTAAGCTATCATAGGTAGGGAATTATTGATTTCTCCCTGCTTCTTAGTTTATCATTGTGGTCATTTGACAAGAAATTCTTAATTGATTTTTGTTAGTGATTACCCATTTTCCCTCCTCTTGAAATTTGTTTAAAGATTCTTAACTGCCCTTCCTCCCTTTCAAGACCATTTCACCCTTTCAGGTTACCATTTGTCCCTTGTTTAGCTATCTTTCCCTATGAATCCCTTCTTTGTTGAATCAACCTGATCCAGTTAAGCCATATTCAGTTGACTCCATAGCCCAATCGCCTAAAATACTCTATTCTATCCGTCTGCTCCTGAATTCCACCACCAAACAAAATCAAAACCCCCTAGCTTTCATAACTAGCCTAATATCTTATAAACAAAGCTAAATCTTAATGAGACAGTCCTCTCTGAGTAGAGATTGGCTATATTCTATAGTTAAAAGTTAGTTTGTGGTTACCTCGGGCGCTTGTCCTTCTTTTGACAACTTCAAGGAAAATCTGAGTGCTAACATAGTGGCGACTCTGCTGGGGAAGACCAAATCCTCAATCAAAACAAATCTTTAGCAACATTTGAAATATAAATATAAAGTTTATTAAAGAAATAATAGAACTTGTTTGATATCAGTTAAGAAAATTTAAAACACAACCTAAAAACCTGGCTTTAGAAAGGACTTGTTCCACTAGAGCTAATCCTGATCCCAATCCACCACAAGTGTTTGAGAACACAAATCTGATCCCCAGAATTCTTAGGATACAAGAAAGTTCTCTTAGTCCCTAACGCACCTTCAGATCCTCATCCTGTCCTATCAGGTGGATTTACCTCGAAGACCAACCCATTAACGAATACTTTGAAACCTCTTTGTTTAGGACTTCATCTGATTCTAAATTAGTTGATCTAGTCTGGGACCCAGAGTTCATCCAAGAATTAGAGCTCCAAGCAGCTAATTTTTCAATTGATAGATATTTACAAAACTCACCCTAATCTGATCTTACCACTAAAGGAACACCCAATCCCTTTGTAATCACTATTGTTTCTGTAAGCTCATCACCACTTCCTCATACATCTCAACCGCAAACAACTCCACATCAGACCATCCCCTCTAGCTCTCCTTCCACAACTCAAACATCCACTGTTATCCCAAACCCAACTTATGTTTCATCATTACCTATAGCAATGGCAAATAGATATACCCCCCTGGTACTACCACCAAACTTAGGTGCCATGCCCCAGGATTACCAAAGTAAGATCACTAAATTTGATGGTATTGGTACCTATATAGCCGAACAACACACTAAGAAGATGACTGATTACTTCGAAATTTATGAAATAGATGTTGATGACATGCAAATGAGAATATTCATTCAAAGTTTAACTCGGGAAGTTAGAACCTGGTTCAGAGCTTTAGCAGCAAATAGTATAGACAGTATAGCAACTCTCTATAAACAATTCCTAAACAGGTGGGAGAAAAAGAAAGACCCTATTCAGATTCTATCTAAATACAAAAACTTAAAAGGAGGACCACAAGAGACTGTGCAGGATTATTTCACTAGATTCAACAGTGTGTATAAGTCCATCCCTCAAAATCTAAGACCCCCACATGGTTTAGCCTTAATCAAATTCCCATATGGATTTGATTCTGACATGGCTTTCCAGCTCAGAGAACGAAACCCCCTACTTTGGAAGATATGAAAAGCATAGTTGTCAGTGTTGAAGCCAACTTGATATCTAAAAAAGCCAAGGCTAGGAGTGAAAGGAGGATACCATTAAGGGAAGAAAGTGTGCCCTATGAACAAAAGCTAGATGCCCTAATTAAAGGAATGGATAGACTAGGTGAGAGAGTAGAGACAATTGAAAGGAAATCTCCTTGGGAAGGTCAACAAACGAACACAGGGAGAAATCCTAATTTTAGGAAAAATCAAAACCCTAACACTGGAAAGAGTCATCCTAACCAAAACATTAGACCCCCTTTCTAGGAGAATTATGCAGAAGCTTCCAACTCTAAACGTCCAGAAGAGGATACTCAAAGCAATTTGATGGGGCTTAGTAATGCGGGAGAAGTTTTCTTGACCCAAGAGGATCAAGAGGCCCACATTCTTAAATAGTTTTAAACTCAATCAGATGAATAATTCGACTTTAGAGAAGGATATGACACAACCATCTTTGAGGTGCATAAGAAATACAACTTAAGAAGTAGGAGAATTGATGTTCTTGAAACAAACAAGAAAAAGGTTCCAAATCAGCCCAAAAGAGGTAAGATAATAACCACACTTATACATATTCTTTATAGATAAAACAGTAACCCTTCGAACCCCATAATTGAAGATTTCTCTGATAACCAACCAAACAATAAACAACCTTCCACTCCACTTCCTTCCAAGGGAACTGTGGAAGAACCTCCAGAGGTTGATTTAGGAGAATCAGAAAATCATGATTCCACTCCTAAAAAGGAGAAAAACACAAAAACCACAGAAAATAGAGAGAAGATTGTTGTTCAAAATCCAAAGGCCCAAATAGAAAAACCCTTTAATTCGGAAACTGAAGTAGGTAATCTAAAATTTTTTGTTCTATTATCTAAATTAGCTAAACATGATGCCTACTGATCTCAAATCAATATATCAGTAAAAATTACTGGAACTGAAGACTCAGTTAATGTTTTAATGACCATCACGAATTAATCTTTGGCCCATACGTGAATGGAAAGCCATTGGAAGGAGGAATTCCTCCCTTGTATGTGAGATTAAACATAGATGATAAGATTCTTTACAATGCCATGTTTGACTTTGGGGCATCTCATAACCTCATGCCCAATTTTGTTATGGAAAATCTAGACTTAGACATCACTATACCATACTTGTTTTCATTCAATTCTAGTCAAGTGAGATGTTTAGGATTGATAAAATACTTCTGTGTCTCATTGGTTTAATGCCCTGCAAAAACAATTTTAATGGACATAGTGGTAGCAGATATAACACCTAAATATGGCATGTTATTATCTAGATCCTGGGGTGCTAATCTTCAGGGATCTCTTCAATTGGATATGTCATATGCTACCATCTTGGTTATTGACCAACCAAAGAAACTATACAGAGAAAAATTGATGAAATATGTATTAAGTAGTTAGGAAAGACCCCAAAATTTCCCCATCTACTCAGTACATTCTGATACGGATTCATTCATTTTTTACAATGCAAAAACCAGTCCTTATAATACTTTAGAGGTTTTAGTAGTTGAACCAAAAGAAATAAAAAAATAAAAATCAAGTGTTCATATTCAGGAAATATCAGATAACAAAGAAAAATTAGATGAGAACGAAAAACTAGATCCCACTGCTAAACAAGTTCCTACTACCCCAGACACTAATTACGAGCATGAAATTATTTGGCATCTAGAATTTGATGGCTCAGTCAATAAACTAGTGGCAGGAGTAGGAGTTTGGGTGTAAAATTTAGAAAACGATCATATTGAAGGCCATGCCTATAGATTTAATTTCAGATGCACCAATAATATAGCAGAATATGGGGCTCTCTTACTGGATCTTACACTTGTTAAAAGATTATTAGCAATCAGAGTGTCTGTCATAGGATATTCAGAGTTAATAATCAAACAGATTAAAGGAAAACACTTAACTAGGGTCCTATATTAGGATACTATAGAGGAATAGTCATAGAAATTCTCAACACTTTTCTAGAAACTCAACTTGCTACAATCCCTAGAAAACACAACTTGCAAGCCCACAGCCTGGCCATGTTTGCTAACACCTGCAAATTACCTTTCGAATCTAATCTTCAGTTTACTACTGAAATTAGGCATAGACCAGCCATACCTGATAATTTGAATAACAGGCAAGTTTTTGATAGTGATGAATAGATCAATAATTTTTTAGCTTTAGATGAAGAGTTTTCTAACAGTTACATATATGTTGATACAAATATTAATTCTAATCAGATAGATGAGGTAGAAACAAACATTTTAGAGGAAAATTCAATTAATATGCTTCATCCCACAAAATTCACACAAAAATAAGTTCAAGACCTAAAACAAATGTACCTAGATGAAATAATTGATGAGGAAACATAGGTTATCAACCTAAAAGAAAATCATCTACCAAAAGGATTGACTCCTCTGGAATATCTGTTTGATTCCAATGATATTCCCAAGAAACCTAAAATGGAACCATTAAAAGCAGATATTGAAGAATACAACTTAGCAACACAGGACAATTCAAAAATGATAAAACCGTCGAAGTTTTTACCTCCTGGCGAGAAGCTAAAGTATGTTGAACTTATGAGAGAATTCCAGGATGTCTTTTCCTGGAGTTATGAAGATTTAAAATCCTATGACACATCTATTATTCAGCACACTATACCTCTGAAAGAAAATCATTCCCCTAGCGGCTTTTCAGAGTGGGTCTCTAATTTGGTATCTACTAGGAAGAAAACTGGGGAAATAAGGTTATGTGTTGATCAGAGAAATGTTAATAAGGTATCTCTTAGAGATAACTATCCTTTACCCAAAATGGACCATATTTTGCAAAGGGTAGTGGGTTCTTCTAGAATTTCACTTTTAGATGGGTTTTCAAAATATAACCAAATCTTGGTTCATCCTGATGATCAAGAGAAAACTTCTTTCACAACACCATGGGGCACTTTTATGTACATCAAAATGAAATTTGGACTAAAAAACGCAGGAGAAACCTTCCAAAGGGAGATTGGCATTACCTTTGCCAAAGAAATTCATGATTTTCTTGTTATATATCTGGAGGATCTAACTATTTTTTCTAAATTTGATCAACAAAACTTAGACCATCTCAAACAAGAATTTCTAAAATGCAGAAAATATGGAATTTCGTTGAATCCAAATAAGTCCTTGTTTAGTATGCAAGAAGGTATACTTTTAGGTCATATTATTTTCAAGGATGGCATTTGAATTGAACCTTCCAAGATCAAAGCTATACTATAGATACCTCATCCACGAAGTATTAAAGAACTTCAAGCTTTCCTAGGCAAGATAAATCTTTTAAGAAGATTCATTTCTAATCTAGCTCAACTCATTAGATTACTAAAAAACATGCTAAAAAAGGATTCAAGTATCAAATGGACAGTAGAGTCCAAGCAATCATTTGAAGAAATCAAAATGGCCTTAACCAGAACACCGGTCCTCACAAGTCCTCAATTTGATATAGACTTCATCATTTTTTCTTTTGCATCAAAACACACCATAGCAACTGTTTTATTACAAAAGGATCATTGGGGATGTGGAAAACCTATATCCTTTTCTAGTAAAGCACTCAAAGATGCATCATTAAAATACAAAATAATGGAGAAGCAGGATTTTGCATTGGTAAAATCCATTAAAGACTTCAGTGTCTACATATTATACTCTTATGTGATAGATTATGTGTCTAATGCAGTTGTCAAAGACATCCTCACTCAGGATGGAATTGATGGCAAAAGAGGTAAATGGATAGTCGTCATCTTATAGTATGATATAGAGATAAAACCTACAAAACTGATAAAAGGTCAAGGATTGGCCAAACTCATGGAAAAAACTAATTTTCAAGCCCTAAACATAAATGAATTGGATAACAAGCAAGAGATGGTGACTCCACAAATCAGCCAGGCCTTCTTAAACTCACCTTAGCATGCTAATGTAATTTATGTTTTACAAAACTTGTAGGCACCTCCAGGGTTATCCAGAACAAAGAATATGTTTTTAAAAATGAAAGCTTCAAAGTTTTGTATCTTAGATAATACTCTTTTTAGGAAAAATCATGAAGGAATTTTATTAAATTGTTTATTAAAATATGAAGCTAACAAGGCTCTCCAAGAATTTCATGCAGGAGATTGTGGTGGACAACTCTATTGGAAGTCAACTGCATATAATATCCTAAGGGCTGGATTCTATTGGCCAACCTTGTTAACAGATGTGAAGAAAATTGTGACTTCTTGCCATAAATGTCAAATTTTTTAAGGCAAGAGAAAGTTGTTACCTTTACCCTTAAAGCCCATTTCCACTGAGAAACCTTTTCAACAATGGGGTCTTGACTTCATTGGAGAAATTCATCCTCCCTCTTCTCTCCAGCATAAATGGATACTCACTGCCACTGCCTATTTTACTAAATAAATAGAGGACATTCCTTCCCAACAAGCCAATGACACTATGATCATATGTTTCCTAGAAACCAATATTTTGTCTAGGTTTGGTTGTCCCACTAAAATCATTAATGATAATGTTGCAACTTTCAAGTCAAAGAAAATGATCAGTTTCTGTAACAAGTATCCCATTACTCTGGGCCATTCCACAGCCTACTACCCTCAAGGGAATGGACTGGTTGAATCATCCAACAAGCGTCCCATTAATATCACCAAGAAACTGTTAGAAGAAAACAGGAAAACTTGGAACAAAAAACTAGTAAATGCCTTATGGCCAGACATGCTTAAAACAAAAAAATACATTGGAACCAGTCCATATGAGTTAATATATGGCATGGAGGTTATTTTTTGTTCATCACTAGGAGTTCCTGTTATGAAAATACTCTAAGAAGCTCAAGTGGAACCTAATGATATTCAAAGAATGATAAACTAGACTATCAAAATTACAGTAGAATAGAGAGGAGGTGTACCAAAGATCCCAAGTGTTGCAAGAGAAACCTAAGAAGATATTTGATAGAAAAACCAAGGCATAATATTTCTACCTTGGAGATAAAGTGTTAAGATGGGATTCTAGAAGAGGGGATAAGGGGAAACATGGGAAGTTTGAATTCCTATGGAAAGAACCATACATCATCTATTCTTTCAAAGGAAACAATGCATATTTTCTTAAAGAGTTAGATGGTATAGAAGTAGAAGAAGGACCGTCCAATGGCTGGATGTTAAAGCATTACATTGATCCTACTTACTAATGTAACCATATTCTTCACATACATATTATATCCTTTTGTAATGTCATAGTGTTGATTGGACAGTAAGATTTTGGAGATGAATCCCGAAGAGAAGGCCCTAAGCTTAGAAGTATGACTGTCATACATACAATAAAGCAACAAGCAAAAGAAGATTACAGAGTACAGTCAAAGTCATTAAGAGGCCACTCATATACTGTTCTTGACTTTCCACCAGGGAAAGTCATCCCCAAGTGGAGCCATTATTATGGCCCTATACCAGCAACTGTGATATATCATGATTGACTTGGTTTAGATTTGTAATATGTTCATACATTTAGTTGTTGCAAATGTTTTCCATATTTGTAAAAAAATAAAAAGAATTAAAAAAATGTAAAGAGGGTACACCCTAAAAGAAAAATAAAAGGGTGAAAAGAATAAAAATATGGTCAAAAAAATTAAAGAAAATGAACCCCAACAGAAAGAAAGATAAGGAAAGTGTGCAAGTCTAAATGGCACTACTTTTTACTTTTGTATAATAAATTATTGTGTGGAGCTTTTCACCTATGCCACAATTCATGTATAGTCAAGCAGTTTAAGCTTGGCTAGTTCATTTTTCAATTTCATGTTGTAGAAATAGAGAATAAATAACTGACCAAATAGTTTAATCTTGGCAGATAAGTAGATAGGTAGAGTGAAAAAAGTAGCCCAATAGTTTAATTTGAGCCCTGGGATGTAATAAGTTTAGATGAATATAGGCATCACCATGTAAAAGAAAAGAAAGTTCGATAAGGGTTTTCTATTTTAAGTGCGCCCTAATAAAGAAGTAAAAATGCTAGGTTAAGTAGGTAGGGTAAGTAGATGAGGGTTGCAGAATAAATGTGTGGTGAATGGTTAAGTCTAATGCTTAAATCTTTTACTTTCATCACAAGGCAAAGGCATGTATCACATGGAAGGCACATCAAGCAAGCCAAGTCAAAAATAATTAACTTCCCTACTCATTTCCCCTAAATTTCCACTAATTTCCCCTAAGTGCCAAGGTATTTATCAAGTTAGAGGGGCTTAGAGCATTTCTCTCACTATTGGAGAGATTGGACCCTCGGCCAAATAATTTATAATACCTGAGAACTTAAAACCCCTTCATCAATATTCACCCCCTACATAAATCATTCATTCCCTTTATAAAGTTTTCCTAAGTAAAATAGGAAATTAAAATATTTTCCATAAAAACCCTCATTTTTCACTTAGCCTAAGTTTTAAACATATACATGAAAATGGTTCAAACTTAGTGCGCACTTCACAAAATCATATTAACTTTTAACTTACATTATTATTTAATTTCCCTATATAAACATTACCCATTCCCATATTACTATAACTATGCAAAATCCCCAAATTCATATATATCCTGTACCTCAGTTAAATATAACCACAATAGAGTTAATAAATGGGATTAATTAGTTAAACTGTAACTAATTAAGAACCTCGATCCCCGCCATATTAAGTGAGGATTAATTAATCATCAGGATTAATTAATAACGCAATGACCAATCCCACTGCTCCGGATGTAATTAAAAAACATTTAATTATGTTGGCCCAACCTCATTAACTTTCCACCACCGCACCTCCCCAATAGCCATCCAATCAAGCCCCTTATATCTGACGGTTGTCATGCATATCGCATGGTCCTTATGATTGAACATTAATGCGCGATCGCAAGCGATTTTGGAAATAGTGCCATCGCCATGCGTGGCTCATCGTATGGAATCGCGTGGTCAAGCCCAAATACTACCTCACCTCGATTGGCGGTGTGATGAAAATATCTTACCGCCTCCTGCTAATGACAAAACATCAAATCTTTCTCCCGCTGATGCCACCTTTCCAAGTCCCGAAACCAGCCAAATGTTTTACTTTGTATAAAAAAGAAAAGAAATCAGTTTGTCGTCCTCTTCTACGAATTCATACATCCATGCAAACTGAACGTCGAGTTCAACCAGCTCATGTACCCAACTACCAACCACCCTTAGATTTGCAGTCGACACCACTCAGAGTCCGCCATTAACACCTAGTGTACCTGCATTCCATTGCCCATCCCTAAAAATAGTTATTTACCAATTTCCATCAAGAAACCCTGTGAATACTTTCTTTCTCTGCAATTAATTGAAAAGAACCCCAAATTTTACCATAATTTAGTTTTTGCACTTGAAATTCAAGTTCCACAGACCCTTTGTTTTGACCAATTTCTCATAAAACCCCTAGTTTCCTATCAGAATCCACAAGAACTAGAATGGAAACCCATGTTGCCCTAAACATTGCACTCATTACTACCCCCCACCATGACTTGGATTATCTGCCCCTCGTAAATAGAGATCTTCAAATAAAAGACTTGAATACTACTAAGTACCACCTGAAAGTCCTTTGCCAATGCCGAGACAATCACTTGAATGGCTGTGATACCATAGGACTTTGGGAATCCAATCTCCCAATTTACTTTCTCCTATATATGTGCATTTTCCCCAACATTATCCATCAATGTCATGCCATCTATGATCCCAACCTCAGAGTAGTAAGGTCCCCAAAATCAAACTATCCTCTTCATAATTACTAAAGATTCCATCAACGAGATACTTCAGTTTTAGCCTAGTCAAGCCCTCACCCCCATTTGCCTTAGAGATTTGCTAGAAAAATCATCCAAATTTTCCCTGTCTGAACTCAGTCACATGTGCCAGACTTCAATATATAAGGAACATCAACCCCAAAATCCCCCTCTCTATCTATCAGTTTTCTTCATAGAAATAGGGAAAACTATAGTTGATATGATAACTACATTCATGGGGTTTAATACCAGTGAATATGTAGATGAATTGACCGTAGTTTTGATGTCCATCTTTACCCTTGGTCAGCACCCTGCTATCAACTACAATTATGCTACATTTATTTCTGAGAAAATCCATCACCAGTTCATGAGACTGAAGAATGAGAAAGTATTCAAGTACTCAACCTTCATATATCACCTCATCCTCTACTATCAGTCTGACAAGTTCCCATTTTCTACCAATAAACTTGATACAAAGGGTAACCCAAGATTAGTCATTTTTTGGACTTCTATCTTCCATCATTCTTTTGCTTGTCCTTATTCATATAATGAGTACATAGACCAATTTTTCCACCCAGCGACCACTATGGTGATAGGAAATCTGCCTCCTAGGATTATTGATGAAATCAAAAGAATCCTTCACCTATCTAAACAGTATAAGGTAGGTGACTGGTACTTGTACTAGAATCACACAGAGATCATAATATATGGTTGTGAGCTTCCTCCATTCAAGCTACTAAAATATGTTCCAATGAGGTCGTTTGCATTGGAGTATTATAGGCAAATGATAAACTCATACCAAATCCACTTTACTAAGGCCAAGAAGAAAGCAAAATTGAGAATTAAGGATCACTTAGGCCCATTTGTCTGCAGCAATAGAGAAGCAGCAGAAGAAATCCTAGAACACCCGAAATTAAGTAAAAATTTTGGTTGGAAATATGAACCACACAGTTTCATTTGTGATAGGAGAATGAAAAATATACTATCACCATATTTTCATCACAAAATCCAAAAAATTGAGAAATATGCGAATATGGATGAATGGAGGGAAGGAACTCTTATTGAGATGGATAGTGATCAGGTCAATGTAGAAAATGTAATGAAATACCTAGAAAATACACTTGACCTAGACTGTTTTGAATAGATACTAGTTGGGATTTCTCAGAAGCCAATACCAGGGACTAGTGCCTCAACAATAGATACTTCTCAAAAGAACTCACAGGAAACAAGTGCACCCCTTGCAAAAACATCACAGGGAAGATAATAGGAAACTAGCACTTTGGCAACAAGCAATCAAGCATGTCAAAGCAGCCTAAAATCTCTCAAGAACAGGAGCAAACATAGACCCATCCAACTCAAGTTAACATGGGATATCCCCCAATTTTTCAGACTCTTCTGAATGAGGAAAAGAGTTTAAAAGGAGACAAGGAAGTATCTACCCCTGCCAGTGGTCTGTCAGACTAGCCTGGTGCTAAGAGGCATAGGCTAAATCCACATTCAGAGGAAGAATCTGTAGAAGAAACAACAAGGAATTTGAGGAAAGAAGGTGGAGATAGTCAACATACATTCCCAGTAGGTGGGACACCTTCCAGTTCCCAAAGACAAGAGCTTGAACAATAGCAAAGTGCTGAAGTTTCATCCTTCAGTTCTTTATCTAACAAGACCTTAGAAATTAAAGAGAAATTCAAGGAAATAAAGGCCAAAAATGAACAGTTAAAGGCCCAAGCCTACACAGAGTACTGAAAGATGGCTCCTACCAATCAAACTAGGTTAATGTCAGCTTATGACATCAAGGAAGGCAAAATGCAGATGATAGTTTTAAAGCCAAAAGTACAACAACCACAAACACTTGCAGAATACTTTAAAACTGATTTTGAGGTCATAGCCAAGGACATTCACCCCTTAGATCAAATTGAATTGCATAAGAAGATAGGGGAAATGGTATAATCAACATTGACAGATAAGGCCATGATGGCACACAGATTGGAAAATTCACTGAATAATAGCACTCCTTAGTTACAGTTAGAAAGAGCCTCCTCACAGGGAAAAGATAATAGAATCAAATCATTAGAGGATTTGATTATTAGATTGGTCCATAACCCAAAAGATGTAAAAGCTACAGAGGCCCTAATAAAGAAGTAAAATCAATATATAGCTACCCTAGGAAAGTAGTTGAAGTTTCCACCATTGATGCATCCACAAACTACTGAAGTAATTGAAAAGAAGAATGAAAAAAAGATTATGGACTTAGTCCTCAATATAAATGAACAATTAAGGGAGACAGAGTAGGAATTAGAGAAAACACTACAGAACAGGTAGAGTGAGTCGACCTCTCAACCTCAAAATGTAGTACCAGTGGTCTCCACGGCAGTCCCTTCTACATTGGCAACAACTCTTCTACCAAATTTCCCCTTGGCCACAACAGAAACTATCACTAGTGTAGTTACAGGTATACCATAGGTAGGAACTTCAAGTCAGAGCACTAAAGAATTAATCAAGTCCATAGAGGAGATGAATCTCCAGGTCACTAAACTGAAAAAGGTAAAGGAGAAGTTTGTCACCTTAGAATAAAACTATGATGTGTCAAAGATCAATTTTGTTGAATAAGTGAGGAAAAATAAAGGCTTGGCTCAAGAAGTAAAAACACTAGAGAAGGACCTCACATTTGAAAAGCCTTTAACAAATATCAGGAAGATTCTATGCACCAACATCGCTCAATCAATCAATGATGTATGCCATCAATTTAAACAATTTTTGAACAGATTGTCCTCGTGAAAGTGGCTATTCAAGAAATTAAAAAAGCCAAGGAAGAGCTAGGAGGAAAACCTGACGAAGCTATCAGGTTAATAAACTTTCTAAACAACAGAAATAGGGATCAATTAAAACAAGTGAATATTGAGGATAGAACTGGAACCATCCTAGAAATCAAGAAGGTCCTAACCAATAGGTCACTAATGCAGAACCTGGAAAGGAAATGTCAGAATATACAGGAGGATATAGATGAATTTACGGAACAATTTGACATTTTACAGAGTAAAAGACTTTCCAGTCCTTTAGTGATCAACGATAAGTTAATGAGGCATGAGGATTATATTGACAAATTGGGTTAGTATGCAAATAACAAAGCTAGTTCATCAGCTAGTTATCTACACCCAAAGTATTACCTATAGGTAGAGTTCTCTATGAAAATCTAGAGAACCTTTTTTATGTTGAGCATGAATTGAAACATTTGTTCCCAATATAGCCAAATTTTGTAAAATACACTGAGGCAGATGAAATATTCAGGAAGATACAAAGGACCATGATACCAAGGGATGATTGGTGGACTGATATGACAAACATTTTATGATTTACCTTGGTAAACAGTAAATTGAAGTATTTATCATAGTCAATTTTGGTAAAAGAAGGTGAATGAGGATAAATCAGGTAAAGAGTATCAAAACAGGTTAAAGAATATCAGTAAAAAGCAAAAATCAATCAACCAACATGGAAGTATGAACAAGACAGAAAGATGATCAATCATAGGGCCTGCCTCTAGCTCATTCAACAAAAACAGGGATAGCAAGCCATCAGTTCACATTCAATTTCTGTCTTTGAGACCATCTGTCTCTACCTCTATGTACAATATATCTAGTCATATTAGAATATATCTCTCTTAGTTAGGAGATATTTTATTGTAAATTTTGTATAAGTACTCCCTCATTCAAAGTACTAGAGGGTGGATTTTTTGACATTTTTGTTGACTCTCCATTTAGGAATAAAGTGTTGTTGAACAACTATTGCATGGCCGACTAGAAGAAGTAATAAAACAAAGGACTTTTATAGGATTCATGTGTCAAACGTTGGACAAATAAGTATTCTATATCTCATGTTTTTGCTATTTTCTAGTTTAATATTTCACATGTGTTTCATATTTGAATGATAAATGAAAAAGTATATTTCAGAAAGTGCTTTATTGCATTCGGTCTTTAAAATCATTTATATTCTCAATCTTTTCTTCTAAGCTATCATAGGTAGGGAATTCTTGATTTCTCTCTCCTTCTTAGTTTATCATTGTGGTCATTTGATTACCCATTTTCCCTCCTCTTGAAATTTGTTGAAGGATTCTTAACTACCCTTCCTCTATTTCAAGACCATTTCAACCTTTCAAGTTACCATTTGTCCCTTGTTTAGCTATCTTTCTCTGTGAAGCCCTCCTTTGTTGAATAAACCTAATTTATTTAAGCCATGTTCAGTTGACTCCATAGCCCAATGGCCTGAAATACTTTGTTCTATCCATCTGCTCCTGAATTCCACCACCAAACAAAATCAAAACACCCAAGCTTTCATAACCAGCCTAATATCTTATAAGCAAAGCTAAATCTTAAAGAGAGAGCTCTCTCTGAGTACATATTGGCTAGATTTTGTACTTAAAAATTAGTTTGTGGTTACCTCGCATCCCTTTCCTTCCTCTGACAACTTCAAGGAAAATATAATTGTTAATAGGATGGAGGAGCATTCATGGAGGAACTGTTATAATTCTTCCATGTCCCACTAGACAATTAGTTTTGCACGAAATTCATAGGTGACTATGTATAAGGAAGCTACTTTGAAAGAAGTGCCACTAGAATGGAGCAACCCCGTGTAGGATAAGGGAAAGAGAATGGTTTGCTATAGTTTAGGGGGAGAACTAAGCCACAAGAAGAAATACAATCTAGTTATTATGAAAGTGACTTTAGTACTAGACATAAACTGAAAATAGAGGATATAAAGAGAACAACAGAGGAAAAAGGAAGAGAAGAGGATATTGGAGGAAGAAAATTAGAAGAAATAATAAGAAGGGAAGAAAAAGGAGAAAGAAGAAGAGAGGCGAAGTTCAATATTAGAATAAAAAATATGGAAACAAGTGGAATATCAAGAGCAAACTGAAAAACAAGATAGGAGGAGAGAGGAAAGATGCAGGACACAGAGCTTGCTTAGCATGTTGAAGAGTTGATAAACATCATAGACATGATGGAGGAACAGGAGCAGTAGAATTAATATGTCGGCGTGATGCCAAGCATATAACATGTCATCGTTCAATCTCGACCACCTCCATCAATAGAGTCATCTCTAGGTGAGGTAGCAGGACTTGTTCTTCTTGAAGAAGATTTGATCACTGACATGTATAATTTGTCGTATGTTGAAATCTAGAAGAATATTTTATAGGTGTGAAAGAATAATTTTTTGGATGATCTCGTACTTCCTACATTTATTAGAGAAAGTGTGATTGTGACCGACACCATCAAGAATACCAATGCCATTTCCGCATCCAACTTGGCCTTCACATGTGCATCCAAGTCGAATACTAGGTTTTTAATGGCCAAGAATAAGGAATTGGGAAACAAATTGTAGGATATTAGGGAAGAGCCTCAACAGCTCTACGTAGTAGGTTAGAACATAATTTTTTTGCAAGTCCTTCTTGAGGATACTAAGGGAGTGATATTGGGTGTAGTATCGACACTTAGAGGAACCATGCAGAATATATGAGAAAATGTTTACCATGCATGAGGAAATTGTTGACTTGCATGGCTTCCAACAAAAAGGTGAAGAATTTGTCAAAACTATCAAGAGAGTACTAGTTTCCATGACCTCCATGCATGAATTTTGAATGCAATACAAAGGGACATGGCTTGAGTTTAGAAAACAAATGAAGAAACAAGATATGTTGCAAAATGCAAGAGTGTGAATGTTGATTGAGAACAACAAACAATTCATTCATTGGTAATATTCAAGCCTCATATGAACAATTGTATAATGGTTTGGATTTCTTGGGGAACTCCCACAGATCTGATCAATTGGCTCACTCATGAAAGTCAAACCGAGGAACCAAGTTAGGAAGGAGATAGAAGAAAACTTGGAGTATCTTAGAGAGATTGCTAACAAGGAAGATCTGGAGGTGAACACACAAAACATGCATAATTACATCAGTGGCCCTATCCAAGTGAGAACAATGTTGGTCATGATCAATAAGGAAGTTCAAACTAGTTATAAATCATTATACTTGGATGCCATGGAGGCTAGAGCTCGCTTCCATCCAAACATCTTCACATAGCTTGGGGATGTCATTTCACAATACCATGCTTAGCACCGATATGTGATCGAAATACATGAAGTGGAAGTTTTTGAGCTTGAGTTTTACCAAACTCAAGCATGATAGTATTTTGTATTATGAGGATGTCTAGTTGGATCTACCCAATTTTGTCCTATATGGGCACAAGAGTAAATTGTAATATTTTTGTAATTAATATGTAAGTGGAATTCCAAGTGTTAATATTGGAATGTGAAGAGTCACAATGTAATGTAATGAGCTATTTATTCAAGAAGTTTAAGAGTCATGAGGGAAGTCAAAAAGTCACAAAGGGGAGCTGAAGTGTCACCCCCTATTGTTATAAATATACCATCACAACTTGTTTCCAGGTCTTTTTGGAGCCAAGATCTTGGCAAGGCTTAGGCTTAGAATTAGGAGATTGGGAGTTTTATGGGAGCCTTGGCTTTGCCATAGCATAGAGGAAGTATATTTCTTTGGAGGAGAAGGTGATTTTGACTTCACATTCCACAATTGGGGCTACTGTTCTATCAATAGTGTACCTATCATTAGAAATTTCACTTAATAAAAGCTTAGAGTTAGCACGTTTTCATGCATATGTTGTAAATATAGTAGCACTATTATTTTTATGTTTGTAATGTATGCTATTTAACTCACACTTATGCTTATGAACTATTTAGTGTGGATTGGTATGAATCTTGTTGATTGCATCTTGTTGTTTAATTCCATCACTATTAACTTGTGAACTATTTCACATATGATCTTGTCATGTTATTTATGTTCATGGGTTCCTTTCAACTTGTGTGCTATTACAAGATTTTAAGGGGCTCACTTATTTTCCCTTCCTTGTGGCAGAACCTTCATGCATGGCACTTGAATCTCCATAGGGTCACACACTCATTCTCACAAAATTCACTATACATCACTATATGTGTTATTGCAGCCAAGGAACATCATTAAAACCCACTGCATCGGAAAAAAAAGATATATTCAAAATGGGACTCCTACACCAAACGGTGTGAGTTCTAATTGGGAATTCATATCGAGGAGATCACATGAATGTTGGTGATCCCAACACCATCAACACATCTATTATTTGGTTTTCATGTATTGTTTTACAAATATTACATATGTAACAAGTTCATGTACACAGTAAACTTGTTTCGACATGTGTTTCAATTCAAAGGGATCTTAAACAAAACATTTTTCCATTGATCTTGCTAAAAAATATAAATAAAAAATAAGAAAGAGTTTGTTGTACTTCACAATCAATAGTCATTGGTGCGCTATCCATAGGAAAGAAAGTTGAAAGTCTAAGAATCCTACTTTCCTTAGAAAGCAGAAAATGCATAGTAAGCTACATATATTGTTTATATAGGTTTGGATAAAGAACAAAAATAAGAAAGATATTTGATTTTTTGTTACTGAGTATATGTTTTCTATATTAATTTTATATAATTTCTAAGGATATCTTTCTTATAAGGATTTCTAAGGATATATTTATAAAGCAGATAGTATATATACGATGCCATTTGAAACTATATGCATTAAGTGCAATAGTCCAAACAACTACTAGAACTATGAACAACACTATGCTTTATTGCACTGCCTACATGAAACATTGTCACTTTCTTTCTTTTCGTAGCCTAAATTTCATCATACATGAACCTTATAGAATTAAAGAATAGTGCATTTCAAGGGGCAATTAAGTAGAAAGAGTATTAGTTGCAATATGATAAATTTCCTAGGACCAATACTATGCAGACAAAACATATGTTATTGAAATCTTGAGAAACTTTGAAATGGATGGCACATTTCCAATAGACTATTAAAACATAGTCGTACATATACAATGATTTTTTTTTTTGTTTACGTTGTTAAGGAATTCCACAACAACACAATGTTTGTTCATTACATTGCTAGATATCCTAATATCTCTTGTGTTTCACTAGACGTGTGATTTGATTTCAAATTATCAATCAATATACTATACGCATGCAAATAAGATTAGAAATCTACTCATTAGAGCAATAAGACTTTTTTTCTACCAAAGCAAATGTTACTATGACATTATACATAAACATAATCTAATGAAACATTTTTATGTTCCAGCTCTGTATGTTTTAACCCCAAACAGAAATTATCTGCATACGAATTCTAAAACATAGAAAATAAACAATGCAAGAGCATAACACATAAAACATATATACACAAAGATTTTCGCCTGGATACCAAAACCGAGTCTACCATCTTGATTTTTCATTATGTTCCTTTCAATGTTACAATACATATTTATACATGCCGAAGCATCTAATACCATGGACCGAAAATCATTGCATCCAAAACCATGGATTGAAAACCATCGCGTCCAAAACCATGTGCAAAAAATCACGCACAAAACAATAGGTAGGTCCACCCAACCTAATATAGGGTCCAAAAACAAAATTTTCTAGGGCACTGCCACAGACCCCATAGAGTGGGGTTACCTTTACCCCTCGAACCCCCTGTGACTCCCCCTGCTATGCAATCAGTGCAATTAAGGGGGGGCTCCACCCCTCTTCTAACCCCCTGTTTAACTACATGGGCTAGTCGTGGAAAGAATATAACACAACCCAACATTCTACCACTTGTTGTTTTCTGTCCACAAGGGGCCACAAGAGAGCTTAGTCATTTATCTAGCCCTGCAATGCCCATTATTTATCTACACCAAGAGAACTTTTCAGAGCTCACGAATTTTATCAATGCATCTACAATATTCTTCAAAGTGTCCACCTTTACCAACAACACCTTTTTGTTTTCTATCATATCCCTCACAAAGTGACACTGAAGATCATTGTGCTTTGTCTTTGAATGATATGCAAGGTTCTTTGCCAAGAAAATCGCACTTTGGTTGCCATAGTCTATCCTTATAGCTCCCTATACTAACCCCATACTTGAACACAATCTCCGCAACCAAACTGCTTCCTTGCTTGCATGAGTTGCTACCATGTATTCTACCTCTATAGCTGATAGTGCGAGTACATATTGTTTTTTACTCGTCTAACTGACTGCACCTCTAAATATGTTGAAAACATACCCACTTGTAGATCTTCTCTAGTCCAGATCTTTAGCCCATTCTGCATCAAAAAAGCCATGAATATCCAACACTCTATCCAATACTGGTCTTCCTTGGTAGCAAAAACCATAATTACTAGTGCCACTAAAATACCTTAAAACCTGCTTCACTGCTGTCCAATTCTCCTTCACTAGTTTTGACAAAAACCTGCTCAATACTCCTACTGCATGTGCAATATTTGGTCTAGTACAGACCATCGCATACATCAGGCTACCAACTGCATTTACATATGGAACACGGGACATGTCCTCTTCCTCTTCTTGCGTCTTGGGACAATATTCAATAGATAACTTTACACCTACAAAAATAGGAACCTTCACTAGTTTACTATCCTACATATTAAACCTCTACAATATTGTTTTGACATACTGCCTTTCGTTTAACCAGAGCTTCCTCTTTGTCTGATCTCTTTTAATTTCCATGCCCAGAATATAGTTTGCAGCATGAAGATCTTTCATGTTGTATTTGGAGGACAAATGGGTTTTCAAATCCTGGATAATTTCTTTGTCATTTCCAACCAGTAACATATAAGCTAGATACAAGACTAGATAAATAACACGGTCACAAATTAATTTAAAATACAGACAGTCATCTGCTTTATTTCTGGTGAAGCCAAGTCCCTGTATAAATGTATGAAATTTCTGATACCACATCCTTGGTGACTGTTTTAACCCATACAAAGACTTCTTTAACTTGCATACCATTTCTTTCTTACCCTTATTTGCAAAACCTTCAAGTTAGTTCATGTAGATCTCCTCTCCTAGATCCCTATGAAGAAATGTTGTCTTCACATCCATTTGTTCTACCTCAAAACCAAAAGCAACAACAACAGATAAAAGTAATCTAATAGAAGTTACCTTGGCAACAGGACAAAAAGTATCACCAAAATCAATTCCTGACACTTGGGAATAACCTTTTTCTACCAACCAAGCTTTGTATTTCTCCACCTTTCCTTCTACATTTGTCTTCTCCTTAAACACCCATTTGTTGCCAATGGGTTTCCTTCTAGCCAAAAACTCAACCAGATCCTAAGTCTCATTTATGTGCAAAGATGCCATTTCATCAACCATGGCCTCTTTCCACAGTTTTCCATCCTCTGAATCTACTGGTTCCTTCAGAGCTCTGCGATCATCATTAGTAATAGATAAAGAAAAATTTGAATAGAAGGCAGATGGACTATTCCTTTCTGGCTGTCTTCTTTCTCGAACTGATATTCTCACACCTGGAGTTTATGGCTCTTCATATTCTAATTTCTCCTCTGCTGTAGAGTCTGATTCTTCCTCCTTTAGCTCAAACTCTATCTTCTCAAGTTATTTTGGTTGGACTTCATGTTTAATAACATCATTCACCTCTCTGAACACCAGATCTCAGTTGTACACAACCTTCCTTGTTACCAGGTACCAAAGATTATAACAATTTAAACCATCCTTACACCCAATAAAGATTCACTTTTCAGATTTACTATCCAACTTGGTTCATTTCTCCTTTGGAACATGTACATATGCATCACATCCAAATACCCTCATATGTGAAAGAGAGGGTTTCTTACCAGTCCATGCCTCTTGTGGAGTCTTATCCTCCAACGCTGATGAAGGTGATGTGTTGACTAGGTAACATGCTGTATCCACTGCCTCTGCCTAGAATTCCTGTCCTAACTTGGCACCATTGAGCATGATTCTTGCCCTTTCCATCAACATCTTGTTCATTCTTTCTACAGCTCCATTTTTCTGAGGTGTATATGGAATAGTCTTCTATCATGTTATACCACACTTCTTACAGAATTCTTCAAATTCCTTACTGCAAAACTCTTTGTCGTTATCTGTCCTCAACACCTTTAACTTCTTCTCTGTCTAGTTTTCCACCAAATACTTAAATTATTTAAACCTGTCAAAGACTTCAAATTTCTTCTTAAGTAAATATATCCATGTAATCCTTGAGAAGTCATCTATAAATGATACATAGTACACATACTTACCTAGTGATGGAACTTTCATAGGTCCAAACACATCACTGTGCACAAGCTCTAATATCTGTTACACCCTCTTACACCTTTACCATGAAGTATTGGAAGGACCTTCTCTCTAGTGTGTCCAAGCCTTTGATGCCATATCATGGTCTTCTCTCCAAAGACTACTAGATTTTCTGCTCCACTTTTGGGAACCACAGAATTGTTGCACCCATCAACAACAGTGCTTCCTTGCAGCTTGTATAGAGTTCCAATCCAAACTCCCGACATCAATACCAGTGCCCCCCGAACCATCTTGTAGGAATCCTTCTCTAAAATTGTTTTAACACCTAGATCATCCAACTTGCTTACATAAATCAGATTTATGGCTAATGCAGGAATATGTAGAACACTCGCAAGTGTTCTAACCCTTCCACCTTGCAAGTTCAACTTTACTTTTCCGCGACCAACGATTATGTCCTTCCTTTCATCTCCCAAGAAGACATCATCACCATTATATTTCTCATACTTACAAAACCACTCTCTATGGGGAGTGAAGTAAAATGATGCACCTGAGTCAATCAACCATGCCTCATGATCTACATGTGTACTTGAGGAAGCCAAGTACACATCCCCACCTTCATCTGGGGTGGTTTTCGCCTCTACAAAAGGAGCATCATCATATCCCTTTCCTTTGTCAAGAGCTTTAGATTTACAGTCCCTTTTGTAATGGCCTTCCTTTCCACATTTCAAGCAAACCACCTTTATAGGTTTTGTTGGAGATTGAGATCTCCCTCTAGATTTAGATCTCCCACTCAATGACTTATTTTTGTTTTTGTTCTGGGACCGTCCTTGTATAGACAAGGCATGAACATTCAGGCTCCCCATATTTTTTTGTCTCATCTCCTCTATCGTCAAGGATGAGACTATTTTATCAAATTGCATGGCAGTTGCATTGCTACCTATTACAATAAACAGACTATCCTATGAATCTGGTAGCGAATACAACAAAGTAATGCACTTAACTTCATCTGAAATTTTAATATCAATAGATAATAACTGACATACCGCATTATTAAACACATTCAGATCCTCTGGCACCAAGTCTCCATTTTTCATCCTTAGGTTATACAACGCTTTCTGTAGGAATAGCATATTCACCAAAGACTTAGATTTGTACAAAGTCCCTAACCTGTCCCACAAAGCCTTCATTGTAGCTTCCCTTGATACATTCAACAATATTAAATCTAAGACATACAATCATATTGTTCCCTTTTCCTTCTTATCCAATTTCTTCCATTCTTCATCAGACACTCCTGTTGGTTTAGTACATGGATCTACCATGATCCACTGATCTTTATCCAGCAAGAGATCCTCCATCTTGAGTTTCCATAACTCAAAACATTAACCATTAAATTTCTTGATCTCTATCTTTCCACTACTCACCATCTCCTTTCACCACCATAATCGGGCCCACAGATCTGCTTCTGAACAGGGTCTACCACAGGCCCAAGTGAAACCCCTCAGTAACAAAGCCATCCCGTTGAAGCCAAAACATCTCTCATACCAAATGTAGGTTTTAGCCCCGTACAGAAATTATCTACACACAAATTCTAAAACACAGAAAATAAATAATGTGAGAGCATAACACATAAAACACACACACACACACATATATATATATATCTATTTTCCCCTGAATCCTAAAATCGGGTCTACCAGCTTGATTTTTGATTATGTTCCTTTCAATGTTACAATATATATTTATACCTACCGAAAAATATAATACCATGGACGAAAAACCATCACGTCCAAAACCATGGACCGAAAACCATTGCGTCCAAAACCATGTGCAAAAAATCATACATAAAACCATAGGAACGTCCACCCAACCTAAGAAAGGGCCCAAAAAAAAAAAATTCTAGAGCGCTGCCTCGGACCCCATAGAGTGGGGTTACCTGCACCCGATAAACCCCCTGTGACTCCCCTGCTACGCAATCAGTGCAATGAAGGGGGGGCTCCGCCCCCATTCTAACCCCCCGGTTAACTATCTGGGCTAGTCGTGGAAAGAATATAACACAACCCAATAGGCTTTATGTTTTGTATTATGCTATTTTTTTTTTGCCATTGCCTTTTTTGGCATTAGTTTCTTGATTTATCAAATTTTGAGGTTCAATAACTACTTCAGAAATATAAGTTGGTTATGATGCAATTTTTGATGATGTTACTTTACGATAATGGTTTTTTTACAAATCCATTTTTTTCTATTTAAACAGTTGTTCCATACAAGATATAAAAAAATATCTAAGTAAGTTGTTGTCATACAAGGATCAAATTATTCTCTAAACCGATATAACTTATAAAACATATTTCATTTATATATAGATCTATAATCCAAAATATTATGATATGTTTCTTTGTGTTAACTCTGTCGAGAATATTACAATACGTAACCCTTAGCATATACTAAATTTCAAACTCTATTAAAAAATAGCAAAAACGTTGTAGCGCTTTCTCTACTAATTAACCATTGTTTCTAGAAATGAATTCTTGTACTCATTATGGCATCAAAATCAAGAATTAAATCTTCTATTCAAGATTTTCAATAGCTCTTCAAATGAAGTTGTGACGGTATCTAGTTCATGTTTGAGATGCGTAAGCAATTTATTGAGTTCTACTATTTTATGCATTAGCATTAAAATATCTTCTCCCTCTACATGTACATATTCCTATGGGCCCCTGTCATTGTTTCTTTGAGCCATTTCTTCGTTGTTAGTAACAAACACCAAAAAGTAGACAAATTATAAAGAAATACCTTAAAAGACTTAGCACTTTCAGAACAAAATGATTATTGACAAATTTATTTTACAGAAAATAGGTATTTAATCCTTAAGAGACAATAAGTCATCTAAATCATGAAATGACATTTAAGTTCTGAAATGGAATTTAACTACTATTGATTTCAATGATATCCACTAACTAGTAAGCATTATCATTGTGGATAGTACTGATTAGCTTGATCTTTAATAAAGAAAGACTATTGTAAAATCAATTACTTTAAATCATATATGTCTTACTTAAATTCCAATTTGACATAATACAATTGACATAATTATCTTTAATGATTAATCTACCTTACACACTTCAGAAATAACTGTCAGCATATCTTTTTATTAAATTATAAATTGCATTCTATTTTCATTAACTAAAGCTCTTTTGCTGATAAGTAAAATTCTTTTACATAATTATTTGCCAAACTAACATGTATCCAACAAACTTACTATGTAGACATGCCTTGCGATTGGTGACCTTTTACTTTACAAAGGTAATTTCTAAACCTAGATGTCAATTTGCCACTTGAATGTCTTTTTCCCTTTCTTGCATTATGAAAATATGAAATAAACTCTGTTCACTTAAAGAAGTAAACTAGATAGCTGAACATGGGATTCCAACAATTGTCCCTCATTGATGTCCCACTGCGACTTCCAACTACCTAGACAAAATCGACAATATTGACATAATAAAATGTGTTATAAACGCTAATGTTTTACTATTAAAATAATGATTATAATATCTGATATCAAATTTGGTAAATGAAAACTGATATTTCACGTTAGCTTTGAACTTGTCTGCAACCAAACTCAACACTTATACATTAGTTCCCAAAAAAATATATAAAATCCTTTACTGTGAAACACAGTTTTTTACAGAATCCAAATTTGAAATCTTCCTCCACATAATAGACTACCTTTGTGATTCCACACATCTGCTTCATTTCAACAACATAACCATAAACAAATCTTGTATCAATAAATTAATTTTCTTCAAACTATGCACAACTCACTATAGGTATTTGACAATACAGAGATACACATTATTTATAATTAAAATATTTCAAAAGAAAATATGGAATATTTAATACTAAAATATTAGTAATAAAAAGAATTATTTATAACTAAAATATTAGCAATAATATCATATTAGTCCACTTCTTGTCTCGGTGTTATTATGAACAACAAATATGGATTATTTAATACTAATATATTACCAATAAAATCCTTCAATGTGAAGTCCAAAGATATACAAATCAGCATAATGAAGTCTTGGAATCTTCATCATGACAAACAACCATAAACAAAGATTTTACTCAAGGTTTTGATCATTCATGTTGTTACAAGCTCTTTACATTCTAGAACGATCCAACACTTGCTCAATTGAGTAGTGATATTCAGAAATACCAAAAGATTGCACAATTTATAACTAAGATACTGCTAACATCAAGTATGGATTATTCAATACTAAAATAACAATGATAATAATATTATTCATAACTAAAACACTACAAATAATATCATTAATTTTTATTTTTTAGAAACTTAACATCAACTTTATATTCCTAATCTCACTTTTGATTAGTGGTACCTACACAACATAGTCCTCAACATTCACATTCCCATTATGTAGAAGTTCATTGTGTGCAACTCGTTGTGTTGACCTTTGCACATTAATATATCATACGATGATTCGACTTTTATAACGTTCCGCTTGTCTCAATATGATCTATTATATAATTAAAATGAATATCATAAATGGATGTACAATCCTAATTCTTGTAATTAATGCAAGTGCAAATTAGACCTCTCAACCCATAATTCCTAGTTATTTTCTCCAAAACAAAAACGGGCTTTCTTCGGCCCTTTATAATGAACTTATGGGATATTAAATCACTTTATCAGAAAATCAAAATGGGAGTAGCCACAAGGGTGATACAAAACCACTGAATTCAAGAATTCTTCAATAGCCCCTAGAGCCAAAATATGCATAGAGTTTTTTATAAAATCTTAGCCCCTTTAATCAACTTCACAAAAATGGCTTTTACCTAAGCACAATCCTTTTATAATTCTTCAGCCTCCACACTCTTTCCTTTCCACTCTTGGTATTTAGTTGTTGTATAACCTCACCTTATAATCATCTGTGTAACCATGTCTATTAAGGCTGAGCTCCTCAATGTTATCCTTGTCTTTTTCTTCAATTCTCCCAACATCTAAGCCAAATCTATTCTAGGCTTACCCACTTATTTCACTACTTCTTAATGCTCTTACCTGTCTCCACCTGTTTGTTACATAATCCAAACAGGCCCTCTCGTTCAATGACTAATACAATGGAAAGTCAAACTCATAAAACATTTGAGGGTGTGAAACTTTCAGGCAGGGAACTATTATCCCATGTGAGTGAGACCCTTTATTCCTAACCTTTCTTTGTCTTTCCACTATGCCTCCCAACCATTTTCAATAACCTGGTTCTATAAAAAAGCATGTTTACAAAACTTTTGTGGTAGAAGACCTTCGCGCGGGACCGAATTCTCCACATAAGCTTGACCATTCTCGCCCACTTATTCTCCTCATGTGCTCCTTCGATTCTTTGATCCTAAAGCCTCTGAACTGACGATGTCAATTCTATATCTTTTCCCTATCAATTATTTTCTCTTGACAATATCAAGTGACATAAATCTGTTGCAACTTTTTAAAACTAGGTATTGCACCTACATGCTCTCACATGTTCTCGACTTCCCTCCTTACTCCTGCAATGCTCTTTCTTCCTATGGATATTAAAACTAAGTATCACCTTGAGCTCTATTAATTAATACACTCCATCAAATTTTAATAAACTAACTCTCGTTCTCTTTTTCCATGCTCCTACTACAAAAAAATTATTATTTCATTATTTCTCTACACACTCATTCTTTTGTTTCCCACTCTAGTCTTACCCTACAATAGGATCCTTGATCACTTCATTGATCAATGATCTCTACTTCCAAATCATGCATTCCCGCTTCTTCAAGCTGCTACTATGGTCCTACAAAGAGTATATAGGAACACGTGAATTTGTCATGACCTTAATACATTTAATATCGAATAATCATGCATAAATATACTTATATAAATCAATACGTCATTTAAGCCACCTGCACACATTTCAAGGAATTCACGTAGATTTTTACTCCATTAATTATAACATAATATATCCAAAGTTATAGAAATCCCTCGATGGCCAGATTTGCATTTGGTCAACCCTCACGACCTCACGACCCTATTGGGCACTCAATTCTTCTCAATTCCTCTTTATACAGTGGCTACTATTGTCAAAGAATTGATTCCATTTATACAAAAAGATCCAAAACTAAATTGTGGTTTAGATCCATTATTTTATTACCTATGCTGGAAATAATACTAAGAGTGGGGGGAGTTGAATCAGTATTAGCAATTTAAGAATTTTCCATTTCCATAAAAAAAATTATATATGCTACTTTTGTTAATTCAACCTGCGTATATACGCAATTGTGTTTAGAGAAAACAACGTATATTTTGCAGACTTATAATTTAGTTAGCTGATCTTAATCTGTGTATTAGAACCATAAAACAGTAATCAAGTGTAGTGAACAGTACATGCAATCACACACATGAACACAATATATAAGGTGGAAATCCAATGTGCGTGAAAACTTTTTGCTGCAATTCGTCTCTATCATCTTTTAATAAGAAACTTATTTTTACAATATTTATGTACTGATGCAGTCTTATAAAAGTACACAGGCTTCTACCTGCAGAACGCTACAACCTTCTCTCATTCTCCAACTTCTTCCAGAAGGGAGCTACAACCCCCTTAGCTCTTGTACTAGCTGATGTACTAGTATGTAGGTGCTAACCTACGAAAGGCTACAACCTTCTCCTTTCTTCTAGGGCCCACGTTTCATAAATTTTTAGACTAGATCCATCAATAACATCAAGCAAACATCAAATATATCTGCATCAACCAATCTCCTTTCAACCAACCAAAAACTAAACCAAGCAATCACTTCTCTTAATGTTGTAGCCAGAATACAGTAACAGTATCTAGAAACCAATCCTAAACCCAAAACATTGCATCAATAAAAAGAAGTAGCTAAAACATATTTTATGAGACATACGGTACTTCAATATGTAGAACCTGCGTATACGTTGTTTTAAATTACCTAACTAGTGTGTATACACACTTTTTCTATGCTGAACCTGTGTATAGATATGTAAAAGATAATTTACCCTTTTCAACTATTCAAACATCAATTATACCCAGATCATCATATTTACAGATCAAGTCATGCAGCAAATATAAAAGGTCAAAATCACACAAAGATACTTCTCTTCAAGCCTTAAGATATTTATCCATCAATATAAATTATCCTTCTTCGAGCGCTCAGGTTCCTCCTTGATTCAGATCCAGCTATGCACCATAACCCAATGACCAGTATTCTAGACCTTGCTCTTCATTAGATATTCAATGTTTGAGTACCATTTCCTAATGATCTCCTCCTCCTTTTATAATCTTAGGCCTTACTCAATACAATGGTCCAAAACCACTTAGAGCCAATACCTTGGCCAAGATACTTGGGTTCAACACTTCAGACGAGATACCATGGTCCAAAACCATAGGTCCAAATACCAAAGACCAGAAACCAAGTTTTCCAAATTGTACATGCTTTTCTATGCATGAAAGAGAGTGTATATGCATGCGTGCCTTTTGGTCTGTGAATCCATGTGTATACGCAACTTGGTCAATGGGAACATGTGTATACTTCCTTTTCCTTTATTCTAAGAGTCTGTGAGCCTGAACTGTCATCTAAGTGATTTTCCGAGTGAGTTGCCATCAAGGACAATACCTATGCCATAGTGCCAATTCTGTGTCACAATGCCAACAATCTCCCCCTTTGGACTTCATGGCAACCCCAAATCACTCTCCCCCTTTGTCATCAAGGGCAAAGGGTGATGCTCCCCCTGAGTACATGGTGAAATCTCTGCTCTACTGTTCTATCCATGCTCCCCCTGACTATAGGTAGTGTCTGTAAAAATATGTTCTACAAGAAGAACATGACTCTATACATCATAACTGACCTTCCTATCACCAAATGCTTATACATACATCCATCTCCCAACTAAATGGGGATATACAAAAAATTAGTCATTCACCCAACCAAGTGGGGATATACCAAAAGTTTATACATGATAAAATAAGAATATTACATCATCCATCCCTAGCATAGAGGGGAAACAAAATAGGTCGTTACATGACCTTGATAATTAAAGAAATACATGACATAGAGACGAATTAGCTAAGACAAGACTATGATAGTCATCGGAAACTATCATCAGCAGCAGCTGTCAATCACCATCTAGACCATCAACCATGATCTCCCTCTACACCTGTTGTTGGCATTATGATTCTGGTATGGCTATATGATACAGGTGTTGTACTTGATGGCAACTCACTCAAGTGCCAATGGTCTATTCAAGCTCTCAAAATGATGGAAAGTAATAAGCTCGCATGTGAATGGTTCAAAAGGTACGGACCCATAGGTTCGCCATCCAGGAGGTGCAATCATACCCGCAGGTTTCCCATTCAGAAGGTGCAGAACCCCAGTTCACTGACTTCAAGGCAGAAAAGCGCACTCACGTGGGGGTTCTTATGTTTGGCCCGTGATATTTAGCTTGTCGTTCTTGATCCTATGGTTTTGGCCCATGGTATAGGATCTAATTTAGCCCCAGTTTGGATCCCTTGTATTGGTTATTGATGGTTTTGTCCCATGGTGTGAATAAGGGCTTGACTATAAATAGGGAAGGAGATCACTTGGCTAAGGTACCTTTCAATTGAATATCTTAAGATCTGAAATATTGGGTTGTCAATGTTAAATGCTTGATCTAAATCAAAGTAAATTTGAAGGTGAATCTACGAAGTCGTGATCTCTCGAGCACATGATCAGATCTATGCATCTGACTGTTAGTGGCACATTGGAGGGCTGTTAGTTCGGTTCCAATCAAAGGTCCGCAGGTAATTCACAGTGCAGGTGCGGAGGCTCGCAGTTCGGTGAAAGGTGCAGTGAGGTGGTACGCGGTCTGACGAAAGCAACAGTGCTGGGGCTCGTAGCGCGATAGAAGGCGTAGTGCGGTGATACAATAGAAGTACGTGGCATAACAGAGGGTACAGTGTGGAGGCACGCGACTAAGCAGAAGAAGCAATGTGGAGCAAGGTCAGAGGTATGCGGTGCGATACAAGGAGAAGCTGTGGAGGTACATAGAAGTACGCGACGTGATAGAAGCAGAAGGTGCGCTGGCATAGTAGAAGTACGCAACATGACAGGAGGCGAAGTGCGGAGATACGCGGGGTAGCAGAGTGCGCTTTGCGTGGATACGTAGGATAACATAATGTTAGGCGCAGAGTCACGGAGTCCAGATAAGGGAAAACTGCGGATCTGTCTTAAAAATAGTTGTTGATTATCTTTTATTTATTGCTATAGAGTTCTAGGTTTATATTTTTGGTACTATCTTTCTGTTTACAGCATTCTAAGAAGTTGGGTGACTCTTGATTGATTGTATAAGGAGTTTGGATGATTGGCATGTACTTGATGATTATTTGATCTTCTTGGATCCAGTTTGAAAATTTATGAAAAGTGGTCCTTGAAAGAAAAGAAGTGAGGGGTTTGTAGCTCCCTTATAGGAGAGACTGGAAAACGAGAGAGAATTGTAGCTCTCTGCAGGTTGTAGCCTGCGTACTGGTAAAGGACTACACCAGTACAAGATCATTGTAAAAGGAATTTCTAGTTGAAAGAGGATAGAGACATATTGCAGCAGGTGGTTTTCACCCACATTGGGTTTCCACTTTATATCTAGTGTTCTTTGGTGTGACTATCTGTTTTTCTTATTATTTTATGGTACTAACATACAAAGTAATGATCAATATCTGAAGAATAATTCAAAGTATAAATAAGGAAGATATATTGAAAAGAGTTTGATAATACTAATTCACCCCCCTCTCAGTATTATTTCGAACAATTGGTATCAGAGCAGGTCCTTCTGAAGGAACTTGATCGCTTGAAGGAAGATGCATCATCATGAGAAACTATGACAGGGAAGCATCAATCAGGCCACCGATTTTTTATGAGACAAACTTCGTATATTGGAAGGTAAGAGTTACTCCCTATCTTCAATATTTGGGTACAGAAGTCTGGGACATCATAGAAACAGGGTATACTTTTCCATCAGCTACTCCTACAGATCCAGCAGAAAAGAAGAAATATGAAACAAATGCAAAGGCAGTCAATACTCTTCTAGGATGCCTATCTCAATCAGAATTTGTGAAAGTTATGCTGTATAAATCCGCAAAAGAAATATGGGACCAGATTGTTCTGAGCTATGAAGGAGATGATCAGGTAAAACATGCAAAACTTCAAACCCTCAGGATTCAGTATGAAAATCTCAAGATGTATAATGATGAAAGTGTGGCTAACTATTTTATTCGTGTGGATGAGATTGTTAATTGTATGAAAAATTTGGGTGAAGAAATAAAAGAGGCTGTTGTGGTTGAAAAAGTTCTAAGATCTTTGTCACCTAGGTTTGAATCTAAAGTTTCTGCTATAGAAGAAAAAGAGAATCTACAGCATCTTAAAATGTCACAACTGCATGGAATTCTAACTGCTTATGAAATGAGGAAAGGAGGTCCATCTGACAGGAGAGAAGCTGCCTTCAAGGCTTCAAGCAAAGGAGAATACTATGAATCAGGACATGGGTCAGAAGAAGAAGAAGAATCAAATTTTGTCAGAAATCTTCAACGTGGTACTGGACGGTTCAGAGGTAAGTTGCCCTTCAAATGCTTTGCTTGTGGAAGAGTAGGTCACTATGCTACCAAATGTCCTCATAAGGATAAGATCGACAAGGGAAAGGAACCTATTACATGGAACAAGAAACAGAATGCAATTAAGAAGAGCTACTACACTCATGAAGATAGTGATAGTCTATCAAACAGTGATGAAGATGAACGAGGTAATAACTATAAACTTTTGATGGCCTTTGAAGATGATTATTACATGGATGCTATAGATGTGGATAGCTTTTATGAAGAAATTTTTAGACTCAAGACATGTATAGAAGAAAAGAAAATGATCATTGATACTCTACAATTTCAAATTGATGAAAAAGAAAAATTTCTTGAAAAGTTAGAAGGTGAAATAGTTGGCCTTAGAAAAGAAATTGAGAAAAAAAAGGCTATTAATCTTAAGTTTTTCAAAGGATCTGAAACTCTGGATGAGATCATCAATGTACAACGTTCTCCGCTAAACAAGACAGGTATGGGGTATAATGGAGAAACATCTCAAGCATCCACCTCAAAGAGTTATCTTGATGCAGCAAGAAGGAATGAGCAAAAGAAAAATGGAGATCACCAGGTAAAGCAGGGACGAACAAACAAAGACTATCAGGTAAACCAGGGGCAATCCGTCTTAAGGGTGAACAAAAGCTACAACCAGCCACAGGTAAAATCTTCTCAATTTGCTTCAAGAATGGATGGCAATAGAAATTACAATCATTTGGCTGGTAGATTTGATAACCACAGAAGCTTCTTCAATGGAAAATGTTTCTCTTGTCATAACTTTGGTCACAAAGCATCTCAATGTGTTGCATATAAAACAATCATGACTAGAGAAGCTCAAAAACAAAGAAGTATCACTGGGATTACAAAAAGGACCTATAACAAATTTTCGGCTCTTGAAAATGAAGTTGAATGTTCTATTTGCAATAACTTTGGTCATGAATATTCTGAATGCAGGAGCAGGTTTTAGCAGAAAAAGGAACAACCCTCAAGCACCAGAACATGGAGAATAAAGAAACCACAAACAGAAAGATGTGGGATAGCCTTTATGCAGAGGGATAGGAAAATCTATGGTACATCAACAGTGGATGTTCGAAGCATATGACAGGTGATAAAGAAAAACTTGAATCATATTCTGCTTTAGAAAAGGGAAAGAAAGTTTCTTTTGGAAATGATACTCCTACAGCTATAAAAGGAAAAGGCACTACTCAGTTGAAGGAAAAGGTCAAAGCTAGAAATGTTTTGTATGTTGATGGATTGAAGCATAATCTTTTGAGTGTCAGCCAAATGTGTGATCAAGGAACCGAGGTAATATTTAGATCAAATGGATGTCGTGTTCATGATCTTGATACAGGTGAAACACTGATCAAAGGTAGAAGAACTCCAAATAATCTATACATATTTGAAGAAGGACAACAACAATGCTATTTAAGCAAGGATGATGAACACTGGTTATGGCACCGGAGGGTTGGGCATCTAAGCTTTTCACAAATAAGGAAAGCATGCAAATACCAGGCAGTTCATGGTCTTCCAGATATCAAATTCCAGACAACACCATATGCAAACCATGTCAGTTTGGAAAGCAAACCAGAACTAACTTTCCGGAGAAGGAAGGATCAACTAGCATGCCTCTTGAGCTAGTCCATACAGATGTATGTGGTCCTTTTAGGAAAAGGACACCTCGAGGAGAAGAATACTTGATATTATTCATTGATGATTTCTCCAGGCTTTTTTGGTTAGGACTTATGAAGCACAAAGATGAAGCATTCGAAAAATTCAAATCCTTCAAAGCCTTGGTTGAAAATGAATCAGGTTACAAAATTAAATGTCTCAGGTCCGATAGAGGTGGAGAGTTTACCTCAAATGAATTTTTTAATTTCTGTGAAGAACATGGGATAATAAGGGAATTCTCTACAGCTATAACTCCTCAGCAAAATGGAGTGGTGGAAAGGATGAACAGAACAGTCCAACAAATGGCTCGTGCTATGCTTGATGAGTCTGGAACCCCCACAACTTTCTGGGGTGAAGCTGCATATGCTGCGGTTTTTATTCTCAACAAAACAAATTCCCGAGTGAACAACACTCAAACTCCTCATGAGCTCTAGTATGGTGAGACTCCTTCGGTAAAATATTTCAAAAATTTTGGGAGAAAATTCTATATTAAGAATACTGATGAGAAACTAGGAAAACTTGAACCTAGAGCAGATGAAGGCATTCTTCTTGGTTATTCTCCACACAGCAAAGCATATAAGTGCTACAATAAAAGACTTGGAAGAATTGTTGACAACATTGATGTAGTGATTGATGAAAAGGGATACATTCATAGGCAAGTAAATCATGAAAATATCGAAGAAGATGAAGACTACCCTCAAAGACAGAATGATGAAGAAGAAGAACCTCAAGAATCACCAGAGGAACAGACAAGGATAGAAGAAAAGACTCCATCCAGGTATGTTCAGAAGAATCATCCAGAATCTCAGATTTTGGGGCAGAAAGAAGCAGGTGTACAAATAAGAAGAACAATTGCAGAAGCTTCAAGCTATTTGGCATTACTCTCTTCCACTGAACCACAAAGTGTGAAATAGGCATGCAAAGATGAAAGTTGGGTCAAAGAAATGGATGAAGAACTTGAGCAGATCGAAAAGAACGACACTTGGGAGTTGGTTCCTATACCAAAGGATAAGAATGTTATAGGGACAAAATGGGTCTTCAAAAATAAGTTTAATGAAAATGGGGAAGTAATTAGAAATAAGGCCAGACTTGTTTGAAAGGATATCCGCAGCAAGAAGGAATAGATTTTGAAGAAACTTTTGCTCCTGTTGCAAGACTCGAGGCCATCCGAATGTTCCTTGCGCTCTCAAGCTTTCAAAAGTTCAAAGTATTTCAAATGGATGTGAAATCAGCCTTTCTGAATGGAGACTTAGAA
>APFE030402516.1:0-18855 GCA_000404065.3 Pinus taeda
AATAAAGAGATGTTTTACATTATTTCTGTATATCTTTTCTTGTTTTATGCATTAAAGTATATTGGGTATGAATTGCAAGTTTACTGTTTGTTTTTTGCGCGAACTTATAGGAATGCGTTGAATAAGTGAATATAAGATAAAATATTTTTTTACACAAAGATAACTAACTGTTCTAAGAAGATAAGTAATATCTGTGGTGTAACTTGGGGAGATAGTGTAGATCGCTTCTTTAGCAGCATGAAGGCTCCTCAGCCCTTGGTTAGGGCTATGTGAGGGTGAGTATAATAGGGCGCAAAGGCCTCACGAGTCAGAAAAGCGCACGAAGTGACTTGCGCAAAGGTATTCACAATTGGAAAAAAGGGCGCTATAAATTGGACTGGACATGTTGGCAAACATGGAACAAGAGATGCAGGCTATAAAGAAGAATATAAATGGATCACATGATAGGTAGAAGAGATATGTAGATCAGAATAGGTTGTTCAAGAAATTCCAGGTTTGGTAATAGGTGTAATTGCGCATCAAACTAAAGAAGAGCCCCTTGTTGATTTGATCATGTGCCAAATTGGCACTACGGTTTTGTAGACCCTTCAGTATTGTTGAGAGGAATATGCTAGTAGCCTATCAACTTCCATCGTCTCCGACAATGAAATTCCATGATGTTCACCATTTTTCATTTCTTACTAAGTATGTTAGATGTTAATAATGTGATTCATTGGTCTGTATTATAGGTGGAATTAGATGGAGAATTCTAGTCAGAGCCTCAGTGTATATTGCAAAAAACGGTGCTCATGCTCCGGAATCGAGAAAGTTAAGGTGAAATGGAAGCACTTTGGGCCCGATGAATCTACATGAGAGATGGCGGATTAGATGCAGGCTATATATCCTTCTTTGTTTTCCAATTGAGGCAAAGATGTTTGGTATGGTGTTTTGGTAAATGTCTTGGTATATGTTTTGGTACATGTTTTTGTTATTTTGGTATATGTACATATGTATATGGATGTAAATACCATCATGAGCTGTGTTATAAATATCTAATAATCGGTATGGGTGTCATGTCATTATGATGTTATGTTGTTATGTTTCCATGTTGGTTTCTTCTCAGCGGAATAATCATTCTAAATACTGCAACGAGATAAGCTATAAAGCTCCATCAGTAGTATATTTTTCTTATAGTAGTTTTGTGGTTATAGGTGTTTTTGAAAAACGAGGATGATGTTCCCCTAAGGGGGAGGGTTCTGTAATAGCCTTGGTGAAAATTCCATGTAATAAAAGTTAATAAAGGAAAACTAGTAACCATGGTTGATGGGACACTTATTCTAAGATGAATTTTGGGAAAGACATCCTAATGTGGGTGCTCATTTCGTTATTAATGGCTGAGGAAATTGGCAATTGAAATGGCTAAGGATTTGAAAAGGAAAAATGGCATTTTTGGCAGATTTATTTATGAAAATAATGGAAATTAGGAGAAAAGGGAGGTGAAAAGTCACATGTTGCATGTTAGGAGGAAAATGAAGGAAAATAATGGAAAATGAAGAAAATAGAGGATTCATTCATAAAAGGGCTTTTGAGGATCAGTAGGTAACCTTTTATCACTCTAGCTTTGGAGCTCTCTCATTATTCTCTCTCTCTTATACTCTTGGATACTTAGAGATTTTCTTTGAACACTCTTGGAGGGTGTGGCATACTTGGATTTTTGGAGCAATAAGGCAAAGGAAGAGCAGGAAAGTACAAGAGGACATTGAGATCAGTAGTTACAATGACTTTTTCTTGCAGGTGCCATGTTGCATGTATTTCTTTCCTCACTAGTTTTGGCATGCAGGGTATATGCATGAGGTTTGTTGATTATGCTTTGTCATTGGCATGGATGATAGCCATGATTGACAGCGGATTGCATAGCCTTGCCATTTCCTAGATCACCATGGAGATTGTGATTTTATTTCATTTTTTTGTTTTGGTTGGTTCTCATGTTTCCTTAGCTTGGGTTGAGTTACTAGTTCCTGGAGCCTTGGTTGGACAAATTCTATGGAGACCAATAACAACTTGGGTTGAGTTGTTAGTCATAGAGACTTGGTAGGACAAATGCTATGGAGTCCTTGGTGGGTTGTGTTACTAGTCTTGGAGCCTTGGTTGGACAAACGCTTTGGAGCTCGGTAAAAGTTGTGGGTTGAGTTACTTGTCCTAGAGCCTTGATTGGAACAAATGCTCTAGAGCTCTCGAAGGCTTGGATAGAGACCCATTTGATGATGGTTTTTTGATGTTCGACCATGAGGTGGAATCACTATTTGATGGGTTGAGGTGGTTGGCCTCTGGAAGCCCTAGATGGTTTTGATTGATGTGTTTTATGAGATCCCACATTCATTCTTGGAATATGGCACGAGGGTGAATGGCTGAAGAGATATTTGGCTCAGCCATTCTATGGTTAGGTGGAACATGGAAGTCCCATCTCGGGTTTGGATTTTGAATCATGAATATGAGGTTATTTCTCCTTGTATTTGTATGAGTATTATATTGGTTTATATGTGGATCATATGGTTGTGATTTCATTGGTATTTGTGTTGCTATTATGTTGGTTATGTATGTGTTTTATGACAATAGCTATGTATGGATCTGATCATGTTTTTACTTGTAACTGAATGAACAATGTATCTATGACCTAATTTATGAAATTAAAGTTAATGTGTTTAGGAATCAATGAATCTTAGTGATTCTTAGCTAAGTATGAGACCCCTATACTCAGATATGTTATTTAAACATGTAGATTACACATTCATGATATGTTTGACAAAATGTCTATCATGGCTAGCAGGGCTCCAATCAAGGTCTTAATTACATAATTTCATTTGTATTTTCATTTCCATGTTATCTTATTGTTCTAAGGGTGTTATTCAATTTTGGCAAGTGACTTTGGCTTTGGGCCTAAAAAAATGGCTCAAATCTCGGGGACGCTCGAACAACATTGAGAAAAATAGTCCCTGGATGTTGGCACGCCTATAGCATGGGAGCTTCGAGAGCCTCTTGGACGTTGGCTAACCTATAGCATGGGAGCGTCTGGGGGTCAAATTGTACAAAATATTAGTGGGACCCAGGGGATGGCTGTCCTAAAGGTTGGGATGGCTCCTGAGGGTCCTAATGTTGATTTTCAAGGTTTGTATGGTGTATTTCCATCGGTTCCACTTCCTTAATGTGACTTAGGAGGTCGTATCATATCATAGTGGCCTCTTGTCAGATGTTTAAATTGACTGACTGGTTTCTTGGGTAGATGTGGAAGGAGGGGTTACAATATCAAATCAAAAGAAATCCACTCGTAACACAAGGGGCCCTTGTGGCTTGGTGAATGTTGCTAGAAAATTCTTATGAAACTAAAGTTATAAAGTTAAAACATGAAATATGTATCACATGAGAACATTGGAATGTTAATTCATGAACACCATAACTTTAAATTCATAATATATTGAAATATAAAGTCTTTATATAAATGTATATAATGCCCATTATAGTTCTTACTATGGATATTTATACATTTTAAAAGGAGATCTTTGCAGATCCTCATACATGGATTTGCGAAAAGGATTTACTATAATATCGAATTAGAGAACATTTTTGGATGTATAAAACAAATTTTGCAATCCATGTACGAAGAAACCTATGATATCAGATGCATGGAATTGTTTATTCAATATCATTATCCAAGTGGAGCTATTAACCCTAAATCTGATTTGATTTATTTTCCACTAATTTGAATACTTAGCCACCAAATACTCTTTTTTCTATGTTTTATTGCAACTTTGACTTGGCATTTATGCCAACTAAGAAAATTTTGGATTTGAGCTAACAAATGGATAAGCTTCTAGACCTGATTTGTAATTAACTCCAAATACTAATCTCATTCATGAATACTCGTAACCATATAGAACTACAACTCTTATACACAATCAATAAATGGCTAAAAAATTTTATATGGCTACAAATTTTATGATTATAGTCCTTTTATTGAAATAATTTTTAAAATATTTTTACAAAAAGTATACATGAAGAATGGAAAATTTACCTTTCTTTCATCTAGAATTATGTAGTTCAAAGTAATATATTAAATCAAAATAATGAAAATGAAGTGTAAGACAACTTGTATCTATAGGTTTCCAGAGAAAATGATGAGCAAAATAGTGAGAAAAATAGTCTATTTCAAAGATCCAAGAAGAAGATAACACATACCCATCATTCTCCCACTTGTTTTCTTTACATATAGGGGGTCGTAGGAGTATATAATAAAAAATTGTAGACAATATTGCCCATTTTTTCTATACAATAAGATAACTTCTTAGTGGTCACATATTTTATTAGTGAATCTACAGACAACTTTGCATCTATAATAATAGACACATTTACCTGTTTACATTCCTGCATATTAAACCTCTGCAATATTGCCTCAATGCGCTTCCTTTGATTTAATTAGAGTTTCTTATTTCCCTAATCTCTTTCAATTTACATGCACAAAATTAAATTTGCAACACTAAGGTGCTTCATTTCAAATTTAGGGGACAATTGAGTTTTCACATTTTGGATAATTTCCCTTTCATTTACAATAAGAAACATATCATGCATATATGATACCAAATAAATAAGATTATCACCAACTAATTTGAAATACACATAGTGATCTACTTTTCTCCTTCTGAAGTCAAGTCCCAATATATTAGTATAAAATATTTTATACCATGTATTTGGTTATTTCTTTAACCCATATAGGGTAACTCTCTCCTTCCCTTGACCACAAATCCTTTTGGAATCATCATGTATATTTATGCTTGTACATATCCATGCAGGAATGTTGTATTCACATCCATATGTTCTACTTCAAATAAAAATAATAATAACATATAAAATAAATCTAATAGAAATTAACATGGCATCAAGAGAACAAATCTCACCGAAGTCAATTCCCTCTACATGTAAAAACCTTTCACTACTAGCTGAGCTTATATTTCTCCACTTTTCCTTCTACATGTTTCCTCTTCTCAAACACCAACTTTTTGCCAATGAGATTTCTTGTAGATGGAAACTCCACTACATACCATGCCCCATTTTTTCTAAGGATACCATTTCTTCAACAATGTCCTTTTTCTAGAGTTTTCCATTATTTGAATGCACTTACTCCCTAATAGTTATAGGATCATCATCAATGATAAACAAAAAAAAATGAATAGAAATTTGGTGGCATTTAAATTCCTAGTTCTGCTCTTTCCCGTTATCTCTTCAATATGAGAGTATGTGGCTTTTCCTCTTATAATTCCTGTTGTTTTGTGTATTTTAACTCATTATCCTTTACTTCAAACCCTATCTTCTTTGGTTATTTTTCCCTCGGTAAGACTTTTTATTTGACAAAATATTTAATTTCTATAAATACCACACCTCAACTATACACAAAATGCCTAGTTTCTAGGTTCCAATCCTTATAACCTTTTAGAACATCTTTATATCTAGTTAAGACACACTCTTCTACTTTCTTATCTAGCTTACTCCTATTCTCCTTTAGAAAGTGTACATGAAAAACCCCTAAGCTATTTGACATAAGGTTTCTTACCTATACATATCTAATGTGGAGTCTTTCCATACAATGCTAATAAGAGTGATATATTTACAATTCAACACATAGTGTCTATTCCCTTAAAAGAAAACACATATCCTATCCCATCACCACTTAGCATTCTCCTTGATTTCTCCATCAGCATCATGTTGATTCTTTCTAAGGCTCCATTATATTAGTATGTATGGATTAGTATTCTTCCTTTATATACTACACCATTCTTATAGAATTCCCATAAACGTCTCCACCATTATCCATCCTCAACACCTTAATTTTCTTTTCTCTCTGGTTTTCCATTAGAACCTTAAACTCTTTGAATTTTTCGAAGACTAGATTCCACATCAAGGAAATAAATCTATGTATTCCTTGAGAAGTAATCTATAAATTAGTAATAGTACACAAATTTACCCAATGATGGAATCAACATAGGATAAAACACATCATTTTTCATAATATTATGTCTATCCTCATAACACTAGAGGAGAATATTACTTGATCCCACTTCCCATATAAACAATGTTAACATAAATAAGAATCTAGAGAAACATTTGACATATTCACAACACACCTTCTACCATATCAGTACCTTGTAGTACTTAAAGGCCCTTCTCTCTGATATGTCCCATATTTCATACCACAACATAACGTTTTCTTCAAAGGTTGTATGATTTTTTCCTTTGTGAGCTCCACTTTTAAGAACAATAGAACTATTGTACCCATAACTAAAATGCTTCCTATAAACTTATACAAAGTTCCAATCCAAGATCCGCTCAGTAATATAATTTCTCCTTAAACCATCTTGTAGTTATCCTTTTCAAACACTATTGATACATAGACATTTCTCATCATGCTTATAGAAATCAAATTTCTAGCTAATCCTGAGATATGAAAAACACCAAGAAGTTCTATAATCCTTCCATCCATTAGATTCAACTTGAATTTTACTTGTCTTAAGTTATGGTATTGAGTCATCTACTAGGAATACCCCATCATCATCATATATTTTATATTTGAAAAACCACTCCCTATGAGAATTCGTATGAAAGGATGCATCTTAGTCAATTGACAATATCTCATGATATACATGTGTACTTGAAAAATCCAAGTACACATCTTGTCTTTAATTTGAGAGAGCTGTTTTCCTATATATGAGGAGTATCATTAGATCCCATACCTTTCTCGACAATTTTTTCTTGATAATCTTTCTTGCAATGCCCTTCTTTTCCACATCCCCAACATATATTTATAAATTTTCCTAGAGATTTAGATATTCCTATATATTTATATCTCGCACTTGAGGAATTATTTTTATTTTTATTATGAGAGAATATTATTATAGACAAGATATCTATATTTGACTTTCCATGTTTTTTCATCTCATCTCCTGTAATAACAAGGATTATACCATTTCATCAAAATTGAAATTAGTTACAATACTACCTAACATTAGTTGCATTTCTAGCTATATTTAGACACCTAAGATATGATTAATTTATCTAAATTGAGAATATAAATAAATAACAGAAATGTAGACAAAGATATAAGGCATATCTTTTGCCAAAGGTATTCTAGGAAATTCATTGTGGATGAGTAGTTTTCTACCCAATGATAGGCTCCAATGTAAATGACATGAGTATGCTAGTTTATGAGGCCACCGATGTAAAGGAATCAAGTTTTAAGCTTGATGTTTACTTAAACTAGCCAAATTTGTTGTAGGATCAAAGAATTTAGTCACTACATAACACTCCATGTAACCCATCCAACCATCAATCAGCCATGGCATTCCTATTCACTTTCATATAGAACAAGACAAATATCTTTCCTTTCTCTACTTAATAGTCCATCATGAATTTACTTGAATTCTAGTGGTTTTCGAAGTATCCATGAAGAATCCATCAAGTTGATTGCGTTTTATGGATAATACAAGCATTCTCATGAATTTAGAGTATAATGTTTTCAATGAGAATTTATTGATACTACACTGAAAAGATTCCTAAGTAAACATCCTCTTTGCTCCTCTAAAAAGATCCATTTCTCATTACAACTTTGAAAATTACTCTTCACATAATTTATTTGGTCATTTTCATGTTCTGAATATTTGTCCCAATAGGAGAGAATGCAACATTCAAGAAATTCATTAAAATAAAACAGAAGAAGAAAAAAGACAATGGATCTTGTGAATTCCATGAAGATAAGGGAATATTAGACTTGTATCATGATGATTGTCATTAAGACTTAATGGCTCTATGATGATTCCTTAGCCACCAATTTTTTATTCTAAAGTTGTATTTTAAGTCAAATTGTTGAATAAGATTTATTTAATTCACATGATGGAAAGGTTAGACTTCTTAGTCTCAAACTTGGTAACGAAATATTAATTTCCAATAAAATCTCATTTCATATTTTCTTCTTATAAAATTATACCACTTACATTCTACAACCAACATATACCATTTACATTCTACAACCATCTTAGATATTGTTATTTTTTTAACCATATAAAACATAACTTTAAAAAAAAACACATTTTCTCCAATTACATGGATCTTTATATTTTTTTAAACATATAAAACATATCATGAAAAAAACAAATATTTTCTCCAATTACATGCTAATTTATTTATTAGTCTTAAACTATTATTTATGTTTTACATTTACATGCTTATTCATCATTAATCACAAGCTCTTACTATACACTACGAAAGAAAAATATTAGAGTAATTGAAAACACGTTTAATAAGAAATAGTAAAATGAATATAACCTTTCAAGGAAGAACTATTATACATTATTTGAAACATCAACTTTACTAATTTTATTGGATTTTATCTATATATATTCCTAGAAATTAAGTTTATATTTGGGTATAAGACACATTTTAACAATATAGAGAAGTATTAAAGACAGACATACAACAATCAAGACGCACAAATTATGAACATGGATATATGCGGAGATCCATCTCAGAACCACATTTTTTTTTTTTAATTAGATGTAATTGCAAGGGCCAATTTCAATTTCATTACTTTTTATAGGAATCAATTTATATTAGATATTAATATTTCTTTATTTGTAGTAATTAATTTGTTGGAAACACTAATTCGTTTTTTTCTCAAGAAAAAATCGTAATTTCCATTGTTAAAAAGAAAATTGCATGTTGTATCATCTACATAAGGATATGAAAAATATGAGATATATACCAAGCCATTTTATCTAGTGCTATGTTCATTAGGATAATCAATATATACATAAAAGGACATAAATATATACATGTAAATAAAATCATAAACCGATCATATAGTTCAAAACAGAAAAACAAAAATGCTTGTAGCTGACGAACGACCATGACAAACCATTCAGAATCATCCCCATCTTATTCTATGAAAGGCCAATGGAAGTACTAATAAATATCTGGATCTCGACATTCTTGAATTATCCATGACCCCCTGTGTTGCTGCACAGCCTCCTTGGAAAGAACGTCAGAGATCATATTCCTTTTCCTGTATTTATGTAAGCATACAATAAAATCAAAAATTGATTTTATTGTGATTACTTCATATAGTAAACCCCTGAGTGTGTGCATGTGACAATGAGCTACAAAGTTAATCCAATTGATAGCAAGTTTTGAGTCCCCAAAGATCTCAATCCTATTGTAGTTTTGCTCAAGTCCAAAAATGAGAAGGTGTCTAAGGATGTTGAGTTCAGAATAATTGTTGGTGCCTTCCCCAATCCCATTTTGATCTTGAAAAATGTGTTTCTGTAATGTAAAGTACTGGTTGACTCCCACATCTATTGTCTTGTGTCGGGTCATCAAAATATGCCCAAGGGAGAGTATGATCAATTACTTTAGGGGTAATGAAATAGATGTGTTTTAATGCTAGTTCCTCAGGAATCAAGCGATAAAATGCGATAATGTGATTTCATGTCATTGTCCATTGGAAGGATGCGTCCTAGAATATGGATCGATTCCTAACTAGCCATATACCCCAACATACTAGTAGAGGGAGATTCTTCATTTTATTTGATGTTGCAGAATTACACAAAAATTGCCAAGCATTTGTGAGATGAGTCCCATTGCATCTGATCTTGATATTAAGGGAGAGATAAATTTGTTTCCACACCTGACATGTCACTGGGCAATGTAGGAAGAGATGACCTATGCCTTCAGCCTAATCCTTGCAAAGACATCATCGAGATGTACCATGAAATGCACGATGATTGAGATTATCATCTTGGGTGCTCTGTTTGATAATATGAACCACATGAACAGTTAGGCTTTATGTGGTGCCTTAAGCTTCTAGAGAGGTCAACACCACTAATCTGCCCCCACAGGTCCTTGTTCTGATATAAGAAAAGTGTATCCATCTTGGGGAGTGTAGTGACCATGAGGTGCTGCAACCCATATGATTTCATCCTCCCGGTCAGTAATCCTAATATGTGACTCTTCTAGTGCCCCAATAAATCTATTCCAATCCAAACTCCACCTCTATGATAACCAGAGGTCCTATGCATATAACCATTCATGTGAGAGCCATGATGTGTTCCTTTTGTCTACAATATGTGAGAGCTAAGTGATACCGTCTAGTTCAAGTTAACTGTCTAGCTCCAGTGGTAAGATATGTGCATTTCTACATCTTGACCAAGCATCAATGCCAAGTCGAATGAGCTCACCATTTCCACTCTGCCAAGCCAATCCTCGCTTAATGACATATATGGAGTGCGTGACAAATTTCCATATGATGGAGGAACCAATGATACCCTAGTTCAGCCTACGAATCCATTCCATTACTGATAGAGGGTATATATATTTATAATAAACCACCTCTTTCCATAAGCTATTAGATGTAATAATCGGCCACCCCATCTTTTTTGCAAGTGCCTTTGCGAATATGTTAGGATCCTTTATACCCCATCCTCCCCTTTCTTTATTTTCCAATTCTCTCCCATTCTGCCCATGAGAATATCCTACCAACATTTTTCCCTCTCAGTAAGAATCTACAACATAATTGTTATATTCTATTGATGATGCCTTTTGGTATCTCGGCCAATGCCATCCAGTATACTGGCATGGCCTATAATATAGATTTTATGAGTGTAAGTATGCCTTCTCTAGAAATCCACCTTTGCTGCCAGATGTTGATGCGACCTTCACTTTTTGCAATAATCCAAGTTTGGTCTACTATGCGGAAATCGTTAGGCTTGAGTCTAAAGCCAAGATACTTGAGACCAACCTCCATTTCTTGCCTCATGAATCAAAATTGATGAAGTCCATGTATTTTCTCATTTTGTAAATAGGACACCAACGTAATGATTGATTTGTTGTAATTGGGCACCATACCTGTAGCTTTACAAAACAAGGATATAATATTCTTGAAGCGAGTGGTGTCATAGATAGATCCATCTTAAAAAATAAGTACATCATCTACAAATAATAGATGTGTTAGATAGGAAACATTTGTCATCTTGAAACCACCTAACGACCCTTCAGCTCGAGCATTGGATATGAGTCTACTTAACCCTTCCATGATCAAAAGGAATAATAGGGGTGATAATAGACACCCCTGTCTAAGGCCATGTTCAACGTGGAAAAAATTGGATGCAACCCCATTGATGAGTATGCTATATGATGCAGATGTAAAAAAAACACATAATCCATTTTATGAATGAGTGAGGAAAGCTAATATGGGTCAGTATAAGTTGTAGGTAAGTCCAACTTTCTCTATCAAATGCTTTTGATAGGTCAATCTTGAGTATGATACTCTTGGTGTTATTGAGCTTAATGGAGTGGATCCCTTCTTGTGCAGTCCCAATGGCTTCATGAATCTAGCGATGATTGAGAAATTCAAATTGTTCCCTAGATATCATCTTAGATAAGATGGGCTTGATTTAGATTGCAATGATTTTTGAAATGATTTTTTATATGAAATTGCATAAGAAAATAGGTCGATAATCATCAAATGATTGAAGGTTATCATCTTTGGGAATGAGTGCAATAAATGTAGAATTGAATCCCTCGTGCATCTTCCTCGATAGTCTGTAGTCCTCAATTTCTATGAGCAGATCAACGCCAATATGATAAAAAAAGGTAAGGTAGAATTCAATAGGCCATCCATCTGGTCCCGAGCTTTTGTCTTTTTTGAACCACTTCAGTACAACTTCGATCTCCCCCAACGTGATCAGCTTGTTTACTGTCTCCTCTTCCTCTTCCTCCACAAATCTAAGAAATGTACCAGCCATGTGAAGTACTTCTGCAATGGTAGCTTCTCTAGGCTCCCTAAACATTTGGGAGAAATATCTAGTACCCATGTCGGAAAGTTAATTGAAAGTATTGGCTTCCCTTCCATTATGATATCTTAATGTACAAATTGTATTACTCAGTTTCTTCCCCCTAGCACATTGTTGAAATAATTTCAAATTTTCATCTCCAACCTTTAGCCATATAGCTATGCTCTTTAATATCCAAGTCGCCTCTTTTTGTCTTAGGAGTCAAATCTTCTATGTTTCCAACCATATTAGGTGTTGCTTTCTTTCCATTGATGAATAACTAGCACTACTAGTGCCCTCCGTCTCGAATATGCCTGATTCAATTTTCATAATAGTAGCTTCATCCCTTATTTTTTTCCCTTTAGCCCATATTATAGTCCTTTTTTTGATCCAGGATAAATTGTTGGCTATCACCTTGAGTTGTTATCTTGTCCACAATGAATCTAGGATTCGATTACTATTTAGCATAATTATTCTTCCACCAACCAAGTTGAGTTAAATTTGAAAGGAGAATTTGGCTTATAAGTGGAATTCATAATTTCCATATATATCGTGAAGTGACCTCATATACCCCCCGATCCCACCCACTGTCTTATTTTGTCCAACCTCTTCACCATAGGTGCCTCCATAATAAATCGATCTAATCTTTTGGCCAGTGCATCCTTGCATATTCTCCTATTCCACCAGGTAGGTTGTATCTTGGCTGAGTCAATGTTCATGAGGTTATTATTATCCAACAAGTGATCAAGATAATCCATCAAGGGATCAATCTAAGCCCTATTACCCCATGATTTGACATGTCCCAAGGGGAAGTTCAGGTCTCCTCTGATAATTATATTGTCATTATTCATAAGAGAAGTAGTCATGATATTATCCCAAAATCCCACCCTATTATGACAGGGTCCATATATATTAATCAATTTGAGTGGTAAATCAATTTCAGTGGTTGTAATGTTAGCTCCCAATAATCCTTCACCTCCCCATATATTGTTGATCTTGATAGTCTTATTATTGAATCCCACGGCGCATCCCCCATATCTCCCTCTCACATCCTGTGTATGGAATGTCCAGCCAGGGAGTATGGTCGAAAACATAGTGTTGATAGTTCCGCCATCTCCCAAAGTCTTTTGTAGAAATAAAACGTCAATCCTTATAGTGCCTAAAGGTCTTTTGAGAGCTAGTTTCTTGTCCAGGCTAGCCAAACCCCTGTAGTTGCAGGATGTGCAGTTCATGGGATAACCCAATTAGGGTTTCCTTGTGCTCTAAGAACCCAGTCTATGGATATTTGAATACCAATTGCCACCTTGATACTAGCCCTTTGGATGACTTTAGAAATGTTGGATTGCCTTCCCCTAGGCAATTTCTGAGCTTTTGTGTGGGGGTCCTCACCTAGTCTGTAGGTGTGGGGTTTGGGGTGGGCTAGTGGTCAAAGGTTATATCTATGTGAGATACTTCTGGATGAATCCTCCCAATCAAGATGAATTGAAGGTGAACCCATTATAATGGAAGGATTAGTAGCCAGTATATTGGGGGGAGCTGATGCAACAAGAGAAGTAATGGGACTCAAATTACATGCATCTAAACCCAAATCCGATGCTTTTAATTATAACATAGCAATGCCAATATTCATAAAAGTATGAGAGGAGGGAGGATAGGATATGAGAGCACCTAGAATCATTTCAGGCCCCTTTGAGCATGATCGAGTGACCCGAGCATTAGGTGTCCGAGCACCCGCTTGATGAAGATCCTCCCTAGTCACCCTCTGCCTTCTATGGGGTTCCACTGCTATGTTTGGTGTAGAAGTCGAGTCAACATCCACTTGAGTCTGAGTGACCATTGTAACTACTCTTCTAGATGTCTCAATCAACACATTTGTAATCAAAGGGTAATCCTTATACAAGTGCCCATCCTCATGACACCTTCTGCACCAAAATATAATCCCTTCATAATTAAGGATCTTCCATCTTATTATATCGCATAATTGTAGCCGCATGCTTTCAACTAATCCTCCTCTGGTATCGAGATGTACTAGAATCCTGGCAATGGCTAAGTTGTCAGATTCCATATATTATCTATCATGATAAAGATAAATGCCCAGGTCATCCCCAATGTGTCTAAAAACATCATCTGACCAAAATCAGTAGGGGCAATCTTGGTAGTATAAACAATATAGGACTCACCCCCATTTTATCTTTCTTCGGGTTGAATAGTGGCGTCCATCACTTGAGAAGAACCAGAGTCATCTCAATGTGCCAGTATTTGGATAGAACCCTGTTGGCCTGTTCTGGTCACATGAATATAAGATCAAACCAACCTATTGTCATGGTAAGAACTGTCGGTAAGTGATCCAGTAAGTTTCCCTAGATCTCCACTGTTTAGTGCTTTAACTTCGCAGGGGTGTAATTCCGACCTCTAACATAGCCAAAAATCACAGTGCTTTCAATATCTGCGGCCTGTTCCATATTGATGCCCTCTCCAAATACAAGTAATCACCCCTGTTCATGCACCTTATTACATTTGGATTTTTTCTTTCTTGCTAACCTCTATGAGTGGTTTACCAATTTTGGTTATTCGCACTGGGATGATTCTCGTCTGAATTCGATGCTCTGATTTCCTCATTTGCTTGTTCCTATCTTGGAATGCCATCAAAGAACCCAGATGTGCAACTCGAGTGTGGAGGTTGTGAGCCTTGTGGGTCGACACCTGTAAAACTTGGTGTGATATGCCCTATATTGTCAATGCCAAATGTGTTTGCCCGAAATATGCTTGTGCCCTCATCCAACATGAAAGCCTCACCATGAACATTTGTTTTTTGTCCCTACTACTCGTATTCCCAGTATTGGAGGTCAAATGGTTACTAAATTTGCAAAATCAGGTGAGTCTAGTTCTCCTAGTAGTGTAGGTAATTTGCATTCACCGTTGTGCTCACGTGGATAAACCATAGGTCATTGATTCTTCCCTCCACATCGACCATATCCATTATATATGCGTCTACCTGGATGTTTGGTTCTTAGGGTGGCTCAAGTGTATGCCAAGTTGGTTGATGATGTGCATCCTCCACCCATATTTGGGTAGCATCCATTGAATCTAAAGAGTAATCAATGAGTTCCTCTTCCATACAAACGAAACTCACACTATCGTAGTTCCAATGTCCTTATGCTCTGTTGTTTACTATTATCTCCAACAAGCTCTAGCCGAGTTGTTCAAAAGCTATCATCCACCATTCGTTCTCCACTGCCTGTTGACCCAGCTAATCTGCACCGACAAAGTGACATTCCCAACTGTCGTGGTCATGTGCCCTTGGTGGTTTGTTCCATGTATGCCTTCATATTTTTGGTTTAGCCACTCACCCATATGCCTCCCTAGAGACTGAAAGTTTTACCATTTTCACACTAGCAGAAACACCAAGTCCTATTTGTTTGGAGTCATCAACCTACAAAAAAGAGAAATCTCCCTAATCTTTATAAGAACCAACCTAAAAGAGATACTAATCCCCTGATTTCTAGGCACCAACCTGCTCCCCCTCTCAAATCCATTTTTCATACATTTTCATACTTAGATCCAATGACATTAGACATTAAACATTGTTTCTCTAGTTATTTGGCAACCTTCTAACATGCTATATAACATAGATCGGTGTTCTCTTATACAGTTGTTCTCCTATAGCCTAGACTTTGTCTCTTTTGCAACATGGTAGATCTCTATTTATAGCTTCATAGGATCTTTATTGTGTCTTTTCATTCATATATACCGAACATGCCCACTATGTTCCTTGGCTTATCTTTTACAGGCACAAATTTAAGTAGATAACCATTCCTCATGCTTAGATTTCCTTTTTGATGGCCATGTAATTCAAGTCCAACACTCACTAACAACTGCACCCTTTTTAGATAATTTCCCTCATTTGGATATTTCACATTTAGGCTTCCTTTGATTGTTACAGTAATATCAAGATCCACATTCTATACACACATCAATTATTTAATTGTACTTATATTTATCGATGGTGCCAGAGCACTTAACACCTTTCCTTAAGCTAGTTTATTTCATCTTCCATATGACCTGAGTGCCATAAACGAGTGCTTAAAATGATGCTACAATTTCAAATATGGTATTTGGATGTTTGATTGGAAACCACTCTTTGAACACAGGCATATCCTGGAACAATGACCAACTCAATTTCCCCTGCTTGAATCTTGATTCGAGTTCACCATTAGTGGCTAACTTACTGCATACTCAGAGGTCGAGATACCTTCATTCCTCTTCTCCCTTAGAACAATGACCACAAGGAACGTCGACCATGTTGCTTCCTTAGCCTAAATCTATATAGAGGAATCAATCTCAGGTGCATGCTTCTTGCACCCCTAAACCATCAGATGCCCTCATGGCCTTGTAGAGGTCTCATTTGTGATTGGATCCCTTTGGAGTTGACATTGAAAAATTCCGCCAAACCAATCCTTGGTGAAAATACTAAGACCTGAGAGTCTACCACATTGATACTCCATGGGCCAATTAGAACTTGTCATGCATCCCTCATTGCCATGTCATCTGCCAAATCAACACACTAGCACATGTCACCTACCACTTGTCCAATTAGCCACCCAAAAATTTAAAAAATTGGTGGTAAATGTCATCACCTCCAAATGCCACATTGACAAGCTCTACCACCTAGTAAACCTCACACACATGTACTATGAGTTCAACTAGAGTCCACTTGTGAACTTGGAGGAAAATCCTGAAGCTATTTGTTTAAGTGTTTCTTTGCTACTACCATAGGTACTGAGATGCCTAGAAGTAGAAGAAAATTCCAATTGAATTTAATATCCAAATCTTCAAGTTGAACCAATATATGATGCACCTTGGATGATTGAGATTCCCAGATTCTATAACCATGACGAATATGGAACCATTCCTAAACTACTTCACTTAAAACACATATTTCTCCTTATTTCTTGAGAGTTATGAAAAATTCAATATATATTTGGAATGCTCATATAACAAGCTATCCAATCATACATTTTTCAAGTATATTTGTACTAAGAACCTGTAGAAGTAGCACAACTTTATTTTAGATAAAAAAATTAGATAATATTAATGACACCATCAACAAAACACATCGATGTCAAGATGCACCACATCATGCTTTTTTATATTGACATCAATAACAACGTACACTCAACAATTTACCAACATACATAACACATATAAAGTAAAATAAAAAATACTTATTTAAAAATAAAAAATATAAATACATTATTAAAAATAAAAATAAAAATATACATATATTATCACTTATCTTACTAGTGGTGATTATTCCTTAAAATTTCCAACAGAATTTCCGAGCTGTATACCATTTGAGTCACCAATTCACTACAAGAAATAAATATCTCTTTACCATTTGAAACATATTTTAATAAGGAATCGTAAAATGAAATATTCTCTTCTTTATTGGATGACAATCTACTCTATTTGATTTTAAACATCTTTTATTATTTATTTATATTACTTATTTTAATAGTTTTTTTTAGAATATATAATTCATATTAATGGAATAGTCTAACTTATGATGAAATAATTGTTTCACTAGAATGTGGTATTAAATTTCGAGCAAGTTTGTGTTTTTGTTGTTGTTTAATAATTTTTTCGATGTATAATGGTTGAGTACCATTGAAACCTTGAATGCTCTAGCTACATATTCAACAACTCAAATCAAGTTCTTAAAATTATTTGTTGGTTTTGATTATATAACTGACAAATGTCTTAAAGGATCCTTTCATGTATAAGTTAGATGTGCCTTAAGGAATAATTAATTTATCCATTATCTATATCTTATCTATCTATCTATCTATATATTATATATTAATTTGACAATTAGTATATATTTTTAATTCATAAATTAAAAATAACAAATTTTTTAATTCTATTTATATAATATATAATTGTCTTCATTATTGATGTGTAGATTAGACACCTACTACTGTGAGCGAATGATTGGAGGACTGCAACATTGAGGGTTTTGTAGGCCAGGGGAAGATCAGTTCTGTCAGATTTGGGCGAGTTTCTATTAGTTTACTTTCATCAAACTTATGAGCTCATCGAGAGGGAGGGGGGAGACCCCCTCCTACAAAAATGTAGTCAATAGAATGCTTGGAAAGCAAGGCAATGACATGCAGGCATATGTAGGGTAGGCCAAAGGTAAGATTTCTCCAAAGGAACAAGTAGGAAGAGGGGATAATCTAATTTTCAGGGCTCAGGGGCAAGCTCGCATGAAAGGAAGATGCCTTCGAAAGGTCAATGAAAACCCTAGTTTGTGATCCCCAATGGATAGCTAGAAAAGTTTCATCAATTAATGAAGGATCACATGTTAATCTGTTAATTTATGGGGATATGGATGAAAGAGAAAGATATTGTGAATTAGATCCAACTGAAGTGGAAACCCAAAGGATCTGTGGAGCTTAGACTATGGGCATAAGGGTTTTTCACAATTATTTTTTCTAATCCAGAGGATAGGAGGAGGGTCTTAGAAAATGGATCCTACTTCATGAATAATGGGGGCATGTTCATGCGATACTGGGAGGAATTATATGACCTAGATAATGAATAATTCCTACTGGCTATGATCTGGGTCTAGCTTTATTCCCTCCCAAATTATTTCTAGGAATCATTTTGGGATTCAACTGCGTTAAGTAAGTCATTCAAACGTATGACCATTTCCATGAGAGGTAGTCGTAACTGACTAATTTCTCATGATTTTTGAATAGTTCACTTAGCACTCATTGCATCGGGTGATGCTCACAGGGGTGAAGAAGTGGGATTGAAACTAGTGAAATGTGGAGAACGAATCACATAGCATCAATCATCACTTCCGGGGCTTGCACCCGGTAACCAGGACTTCCCAGGAGGTCACCCATCCCAGAACTCCTCTGGCTCAAGCGCGCTAAACTGTGGAGTTTTTCCACAATCAAGCCCACTTAGCTTGCTACCCCATTTGCAAAACCTTAGCAAGTAT
>APFE030402516.1:19216-34739 GCA_000404065.3 Pinus taeda
CACCCCTGTGAGCATCACCCGATGCAATGAGTGCTCAGTGAACTATTCAAAAATCATGAGAAATTAGTCAGTTACGACTACCTCTCATGGAAATGGTCATACGTTTGAATGACTTACTTAACGCAGTTGAATCCCAAAATGATATCTAATATAATGCACTGCGTAATCCCCCATACTTAATATTTCTAGGAACTAAATATCCTAGAAGGAATTGGGAACACCATTAGGGATTTCGTGAGAAATTTCGAGATAGAGAAGTAGCGATAGTGGGCATCATTTTCACGAACCTATGTGTTCATGAACATCTCAAAACCCTTGCCAAAATTGATCGAACTTGAATACTATGACGAGGTCTGGAAGTAACTTGTAAACTAAGAGAACGTGCCTTTCAAATGTCGTTGTTGTCATAAGTACGGGCATTTGATAAGAGATTTACCTTTAACAATTGTTGTGTAATAGAATACATAAGGATTAGAGAAATTGGGTGGTTTCCATGAGGTCTCCTAGAGAAGAGGTAGTAACAACAAGGCTCAACAGGGGAGACTAGAGTAGTTTCAAAAGGAGAAATGCCCAAAAAATCAAAGGATGAAAACCCCTTTGCAATCTTCAATTAGGAGGAAAGCACCGATGAAGGAAATGCCAAGGAAGTTGAATCTAATAAGGGGAAAATGATGTAAGTGCAAGACAAAGGCAGAAACCATGGGGATGAGCACCCCAAGCGTCAACTCATTAAAAATCTAGAGGGACACTCATATTTGAAGGAAATTCCTGCGAGCACATCATCCATCATGGACGCAGAAGATCACCAAGACGACCTTAATAATGAGAAAAAGAGCATGATTTAATTCTTGCACACTTGGGACCGTTTAGAAGCACAAGAGATCCATGTAGAACAACTTAACCATTTTTTTCACCTGTATGGTGCATGGTGGAAATCCTTCTCCAGCCCTGAAGGCAGTGATGTTGGTTTCTCTACCAGTAGGAAAGGTTTAGTACACCCGTTCAAATACAAAGAGAAAACCTCCAATTATCTTAGTAGAAAAGGAAGGAAGACATCCAAGGAGGAAATAAGGGAAGTTGGGGATTTCCTCTTGAACTCAGGTTAGATCAACAAGATCGCATAATATTTTCTCCACCTAGAAATAGTTCACTCTTGAAACTAGAGATAATTAATCTTCAGGAAACAAAAGTTTCCAACGAAAAGCCAAAGGAGATAATGCGCAAGTGTTGGAGGGGTTGTGAATCCATAGGACTAAATGCTCGTGGTAGTGCAAGTGGGATATCTATAGTTTGGAACCCCTAGTTCATGGCTTTTAATGACTAGATATCTAGTCATAATATCTTGTCTAGGATATTTTTTTCTTAGGTTTAGGGGAGGGTTGATGGCTTTTAGCGGTTTACTGTCTGACTGCAAGGGTTCCTCAGAATGATGAAAGACATGCACAGCTGGATTGGTGGGGAGGAGTGGATTCTTAACGACGATTTTGATCTAATAAGGATCCTAGAGGAGAAAAGGGGGGGATTAGGCATCTGGAACCAACGATTGCACTTTTCTAGGCCCTGATCTGAGAACTTCATTTGGTGGGTATAAATACCATCAATGGAACCTATGCTTGGAACAATAGGAGGGGTAGACAACATCAGGTGGCATGCAAGTTAGATCACTTCTTTTCAGCTAATGGTATGATGGAACGTGAAATTTTCTTGGAAGTGACGATTATACCTAGCCTTGGATAATATCATAACAAATTTACCGATAAAATGAAAAATATTACCTTAAAATGAGAACTCTAGACAAAAAAACCCAAAAAAGAAAATCAAAAAATAGCTCGAAAACACCATCACCAACATTTTTTCAGGGTTAAATTCTAACATTTTAAAAAATGGCAGTAAAAGCCAATAAATCCAATTTTGGTGCAAAACAACCCCGAAAATGAAAAGCGTTGATGCTTAGATAATATATATATATATATAAATATATATATATATTATATATATTCGAGGGTAAAATTTCAACTTTTTTTAGCAATGGAATTAGATATAGAATATCATGACTCTGAGCAAGAGGATGGCTAGGGCTCTGATGCTTGACAATGTTCCCAGGGCTAGTGACGATCTAGGGCATGATTAGGGTCCACAAAATTTGATTCCTGTGGATAGAGACAACACACAATGGGGAAAGAGGATAACTATCAGAGAAGACGAAGGACGCGATATCGATTCTAGGCAGTGAATCTAACGATAGATGATAACTACACTCCCAAGGAAACTCTATTATGATTGTTTCCAACAACTCCATTGATATGGATGAGGAGCTTGTTGACTACTCCACAGAATCAATGGATCATGCGCCAATATGGTCTGAGGATCCACCTCAGCATCTCTCTTTCCACTCACTGGAGATTTCCTAGGTACCGAACAACCAAATCGAGCCCTATATTACTGATACAGAAGATGGCATGACCTCCCTCAATAACTTAGGGTTTTCTTATCCCACCTCTACAGTTGGTGTGAGTATCGACCTCATTCTATAAGAATATTAACCCCAACTGACACTTACGATCCCGTCTCCATCAAAGCTACAAATGTGGGAGCTTGAGTAGCTATCAAAGTTACCATCCGGACCAAGGGAGACATTTGCGACGATAGTAGGGTTTACTAGATCTAAGCCTAAAACCATTGGTTTTGAGTGATTGGGGCTTAATGTATCAGGGGATGCAAATCTTGGATCCTATGTACCTTCGCCGAGGAGTTAGGGAAGACAAATGAAGAACAATCTAGAAAAGAGAGGGGAAAAAATCTAAGTGCACAAAAGTAAGGGAACATATCTGATTACTATTTTTTGGTGAAATCATTAACATGGCATAGGTAGTAGAAACAGAGAGATCAATGTTTTCCGACAGGATCAAAGGACGTAACTATTCCACAACTAGGCTCAAGAGATGGGCGATGGAAATATGGGGAAATAACCTTGACCAGTTACCAAAAGTCGTCACTATGACACAATGGTGTTTTTCCATCATATTCGCTCGCCATGAATAAGAGAATTGTGTCCTTTCCAAATTATGGCATATTGAGAAGACTCTGGTTCTTCTAAAACATTGGACACCTCTCTTTGACGTAGAAAAATAAAACTGAGGGCAGGTCATGTATGGGTGAGAATGTCAGGCTTACCACTCCATTTTTAATACAAGGATGTATTCCGATTCATCAGGGATGATTTGGGGTATATTTATACCATCATAAGTCCTTCATTGAAATGGGGAATAAACCTATAGCTAGAATTCTAGTCCACTTGGACACTCAGGAAGGTCTCGTAGAGATTTTTCACCTCCAATACCATGGCCACATAAGATGGAAGATTCTGGACTATGAAGGGTTCCCTTTCTGCTGCAAAAGATGCCATGAAGTGGGACATATCTATAAGGATTCCTCATTGAAAAATATAGTAAACAAGGAATCATCAAATGGCAAGAATTGGTTGGAACACAAACTCATGTTGAGGAAGAAGCGTAGCAAAAAAAAATGCGCCCACCAAACCTCTGAGGCGATTGAAGGACACTGGAAAGAACAAACAACATCTCAAAGATCTGCTACCTTTAGCAAGGGTTACTCCATCAAACTATTCTGGATATCCTCTGCTTCTGCATACTGTACTCTCTTCCTCTCCCCTTATATCAACTCATTATTTTATTTATGAATGTGCCAACATATCTTTATCTTTTTCTAGTTTTGTTCGTTCTACTTTCAATTTGAACCTAATCCCTTGTCTTGTGGCCACGACTCCCCCTTACAACTCTTCTCCAAACGCTACTACCCTAGAAGGGGTTTCCTTATCATATCCTCTTGAAGGCTAAGATTCATCATACAATAGCTCCATCCATAGGTACAATCTTTGATCCCATGCTCACCCTAAGAATTCCCCCCCTATGGAATTGGTGAACTCTGCCCACAAAAACTTCCAAGAACTACTAGAGGAATACACTCCAACATATCAAAAGCTATCGACGAAGCTAGAATCGATTGGCATCTAGAAAACAAATCTCTATTGATTGGGTTCTTAGAGGAAAAGGAAAACCTCATTTGGTTACCTCATGAATTGCTTATCCTTCAATTGCAGGGGTCTGGCCAGCCTTGATAAGAAATTGGCCCTTAGGTGGTTGTTTGAAGTAGAGAGGTTGGATGCTATATATATTCAAGAGACCTTGTGAGATGGAGAAACTATCAACAATTTCCTGAATTCTACCTTTCCTTGTTGGACCTTTCAATCTCTAGATGTGAGAGGGAGGTCTAGAGGCTACGTTATTGGCTCCAACAACAGAACTATGAAGCTCGAGAATTACTGGGGGAGGGAAGTAACACTGGGAGTAGATGTCATATATGTAGATCTAGGTATCCCTCTTCACTTGTTCAATATATATGGGCCTTTCAATAACTTTGAAGCTTTTTGGGATAACCTGATGTCAACTTCCATTATGAATATTGAGAATATTATCATTGGTGGAGATCTAAATTTCTCCCTAGGTCATGTAGAATCTTGGGGAAATCATGCTCAGACTAACCCTCTCACGGAATATTTTGAGCATCTATTGGATCATCACAACTTATTGAATATTGACATGTCCAAGATACAACCTACTTGGTGTAATCAAAGGATTGGGGATGATTCACTAGCCTGAAGATTGGATCAATTTATCATAAAGGCCCAGCTGGTGGATCACCTAGAAAGAATCTAACAATAGGTAGGTTCTAGGGGTATATCAGATCACACCCTCATCTTCCTAGAATTCTGAACTTATCATGTAAGCCTAAAACCCCATTCAAATTTAATTCTGCCTCGCTTAAGGAGGGAGACTTCCACAAAATTTTTAAGGAGTCATTGATTCACTATTGTTAGGAAAGAAATTCCCCGCCTGCCTCTGTTATTGCAAATAATATGTCTTGCCTTAAGTACAGAGTGATAGCGTATGCCTAGGAGAATAAGAAAATGGATGAAGCCACCTTGTCGAAGATTGAAGCTGATCTCCCTGGGCTGATGGAATCAGACAACTATGGATTCCGATCCTTGGAACAAAAAATCTGTTGGCATTATGATACAAGTGTTTTCCATGATGGCAACTCACTCACAGGTTAGTTCAGTTTTGATAATAGGCAACTCTCAGTGTAACATGTCTATTCATAGATAACAGGGCATTGGTACAAAAGAACAGGAAGATGGAAGTAAGGGCTATTGACCAAAATAAAGAAGTTGAAGGAAAAGGATGGAGTAAAGTAGTTTAAGATGTATACATAAGTCTACTTAGTCAAAACAGTGTACACACACAGGTTCATAGAAAAAAATCATGTATACGTATACACACACTTTCACAAGAAGAAAAACCCGTATATGTTGGAAAATCAAGGAAATTGAAGAGAAAACAATACCAAGGGTCAATAGCATGGTATTAGCTCACAATATTGATTAGAGTAATGAATATTTGATCCCGTCCAAGAATACTATGGGCCCTAAGTGGTTTTGGTTTGAGGTATTGAGAAAGGCCAAAAACTACATGAGGAGAAGATCAAAAGGCCAAGGTGTGCAAGTGAAAGGATTTCTCAAGAATACTTCTATCTGAAGTATATGTTATGTTGCAAGGGCTATTTTTGTGATATGATCTAAAATATTTTGTGCACCTTATATTTAATGCTGGTTTAGGATCATGAGACTTGAAATGACTTATCATTAAATGATCGAATTTTGGTTGGGCTAGATTTGATTGCATACACCTTTTTCATTCGTTAAATGTGATGATCTGGGTATGTATGAAGTCTGGAATAGCTGCGAAGTTGTGAGTTAATATTTGCAGATCTATACATTGGTTCACCTCGATAAAAGCGCGTATATGCATAGTTTCAACTCTTCCAAGTAGCGTCTACAAAAGAAAAGTCTATTCTTCAGAAATGACTGATCTATCTAATCAGTTCTGTTGTTTTATTGCTATCTATCAATAATGTCTTCTTAGGTCTGAATGTAAATCTAAATGCATAAGGAGTTTGGTGTCTGATTGATTTATTATTTAGGTGAGGAGGGTTGTCTCTGTTACAACCTGTGTAGGAGCTCTGTAAATTGACAATAGGTGTTTAGTATATTACTAGTTGGTATAGACTTGATTAAGAAAGTTTTATGTTTTGGTAGTTTTGAAGGTATACATAGGTTTGGATAAAGGAAGTAGCGTATACACGCAGGTTGGGTTTAGTAAATAGCATATACATTTTGATGTATGAATTTTGAGGTTGTAGTTGGTTCTAAATGATGATGCAGGTTTTTGGGTTCAGCACAATGTTCTAGTGACAGTGTTATGATTGTTCAGATTAACTGATTGTTGGTTGATGTATTTTGAGTTTCAAAGTTTCTGATCAGTCGAGTATGAAAATGTGATGAAACAAGGCCTTCATTTGTATTGTTTTGTACCAAGAGCATCTACTCCAAGAATTAATGAAACGTCATCCCTGGAGGAAGAGAGAAGGTCATAGCCTTTTGTAGGTCAGTGCCTATGTACCAGTAAACACATCAGCTAGTGCAAGAGCTAGCGGGTTGTAGCTCCCTTCTAGTAGAATCTAGAAAAAGAGAGAAGGTTGCAGCCTTCTGCAGTTGGCTGCCCTCGTACTGGTATGACTCTGCACCAGTACAAGATTGTAAACAAATATTGTTTATATTAAAAGAAGATAGAGAATATAGCAACAGGTGCTTTTTCTCCCGCATTGGGTTTCCACCTTAAATCTTGGTGTTCATGTGTGTTGCTTATGTGTGATGGTTTATTATGTCTTTACTGCACACAGTTACTGCATAATAAGTTACTGATGCACTAATTAAAGATCTACACATGATAAATTGTCTAAATCTTAAGTTCTCTAGATATACATTAGTTTCTCTAATCACAGTAGCGTGTACAGGCAAGTTCACTTCACTGAAGTAGCGTATATAAATCTATTTGGGAAATCAAATATTATTGAATTGTAAATACTCATTCACCCTCCCTCTCAGTATTATTTCCAACAATTGGTATCAGAGTGGGTCCTTTAAAAGAAGCTTGATCGCTTGAAGGAAGATCTTTTAAGATGAACAATCACAAAGGCATGGGATTTATGAGACCACCAATATTCAATGGGAACAACTTGCTATATTGGAAAATAAGAACCAGAGCATATCTTGAATCTCTTGGAGCAAATGTTTGGGAAATTGTGGAAGGAGGATATCAATTTCTAGCGGCAATACCTACAGACTCTGTAGGTGAGAAGTTATATGAAACCAATGCCAAAGCAGTGAATACTTTATTGGGAAGGCTATTCGAATTAGAATTTGTGAAAGCCATGAAGCTGAAGACAACCAAAGAGATATGGGAAAAAACCATTCAGAGCTACAAAGGAGAGTCGTAGATAAAACATGCTAAGATTCAAACTCTCATAATTCAGTATGAAACTCTTAATATGCATAGTGATGAGAGTATTTCAAGTTATTTTTTACGTGTATATGAGATTGTTAGTTGTATGAAGAATCTAGGTGAAGAGATAAAGGAAGCTACTTTAGTAGAGAAATTTTTGAGATCTTTGTCTTGTAAATTTGCGTCAAAAGTATTTGCCATAGAAGAAAAATAGGATCTTCAAACTATTACTATGGTTCAACTCCATGGAATTCTAACTGACTTTGAAATGATGAAAGTAGGTCCATCATATATGAGAGAAGCCACTTTTAAAGCTTCAACAAAGGGAAAATAAAAGGAAGAGCACAATGAACCATGATACATTTATGAAGAAGAAGATGAGGTAAACTTTGTCAAGAATCTTCAATGGGGTTTCGAAAGATTGAGAGGTAAGCTACCACTCAAATGCTTTGCTTTTGGTATAGTCAACCATTATGCTGCCAAATGTCCTCATAAAGATAAATATGAAAAAGGGAAAGGAATATGCAAAAGGCAATAGAAAATAGGTTGTCAATAGGAGTTACTATACTCATGAAGATAGTGATGGTTTATCTAATAGTGATGCAAATGAAACTGAACAAGATTATAAACTACTCATGGGTTATGACAATGATTATCTTTTGGATACCTTAGAAGAGGAAGACTTTCTTGAAGAAATCACAAAACTAAAAATATGTTTAGAAGAAAATAATATGATCATAGATATGTTGAAACATTAACTCACTGGAAGAGAAAAGCACAATGAAAATCTAGAATGTGAAATTGTGGGTCTAAGAAAAGAACTTGAGAAGACAAAATATCTTAATCTTAGATTTTCTAAAGGATCAGAAGCTTTAAATGAAATCATCAAAGTTCAACATTCTCCTATTATAAAGATAGGTCCTAGATATACTGAAGAATCATATCAATCACAGAAGTCATCACCCTCCACTAGAAGTTATCTTAATGCGGGAAAGACCAGTGAACAGTATGCCAATAATAAGCAAAGGCCTAAAAGTATTCATAAGGTAAATCATGCCCAATATACTCCAAGGATGTATATCAGTATCAGCTTCAACCAATAGGTAAACAATGCCAAAATATTTTATGATCTCAGAAACTTCTTTAATGGACAATGTTTTTCATGCCATAACTTTGAGCATAAGGCTTCTCAATGTGTTGCTTACAAAACCATCATGATTAGAGAAGCACGAAATCAAAGGAGTGTAAAAGGAATCCAGAAAAGTTCCTATAATAACTTTTATCCTCTTGAAGATGAAATAGAATGTTTGACTTGTAACAACATTGGTCATGAAGAATCTGAATGCAGGAGAAAATTTCGGCCAACACTTCAAAAGGAGAAAACATCATCAAATTCCAAGATATGGAGAAAGAAGGAATCTGAATCAAAAAAATATTGCATAGCTATCTATGCAGAAGGACAAGAGAATCAGAGGTACATCAATAGTGGATGCTCCAAACACATGACAGGTGATAAAGAGAAACTTAATTCATATAATTCTTTAGAAAAGGAACATAATGTCTCATTTGGAAATGACACACCAGCTATCATTAAAGGTAAAGGTTCTGTGTTCTTGAAAGAAAAGTTTAAATATGGAAATGTCATGTATGTAGATGGTTTAAAGCATAACTTATTGAGTGTCAGTCAAATGTGTGATCAAGGAAATGAAGTTGTGTTTCAATCAAACAAATGTGTGGTTCGTGAGCTTGATACAGGAAAGACCATAATCAAAGGTACAAGAACTCCAAAAAAATTATACATACTCAAAGGAGGACAACAACAATTCTATCTAAGAAAAATAGATGAAAAATGGTTATGGCACAGAAGGTTGGCACATCTAGGCTTTTCTCAAACAAGAAAAGCATGCAGGCTCAAGGCAGTCTGTGATCTTCCAGATATCAAAATCCCAGAAAATACCATATGAAAACAATGTCAAGTCGGTAATAAAACCAGAGTACATTTCAGTGTAAAAGAAGGATCAACAAGTAAACCTCTTGAACTCATCCAAACTGATTTATGTTGACCAACAAGGAAAAAGTCACCTTGTGGAGAAGAATGGTTTATTCTATTTATTAATGTTTTTTCCATGATGTGTTGGATAGATCTACTAAAAAATAAAGATGAAGCATTTGAAAAGTTTAAAACCTTCAAAGCTTTAGTTGAAAACAAATCAGATCGAAAAATCAAATGTCTCAGATTTGATCGAGGGGGAGAATTCATATGAGATCAATTCTTTGACTTTTGTGAACAATATGGAATAAAAAGGAAATTATCCATTACCAGAACTCCTCAACAAAATGGCGTAGTGGAAAGAATGAACATAATAGTTCAACAAATGGCTTGAGCTATGCTTGATGAATCTGGAACTCCTACAACCCTCTGGGGTGAAGCTACATTTTCTGCCGTGACTATTCTCAACAAAGCAAATGTTCGAGTAAATAGCAACCAAACTCCATATGAACTTTGGTATGGTAAGCCTCCTACTATAAAACAATTTACATTTTTTGAAAGAAAATGTTACATCAAAAGGACTGATGAAAAACTTGATAATTTTGAACCCAAAGTAGACAAAGGAATTATTCTTGGCTATTCATCTACAACTAATAAAATACTTTGGAAAATTATTGAATGCAATGATGTTGTAATTGATGAAGCATGCAGAAATTCGGAAGACATGAAATCAACAAAGGATTATGAAAATGAAGAAGACGGTGAATGATTTCTCGTATAAAATCAAAATGATATAGAGGAAGAAACCAATGAAGAACTAGAAGAAGATGCAATGTACAAGGAAAATACTCCATCCATATATGTTCAAAAGAATCATCCATAATCTCAAATTCTAGAAGAAAAAGGGTATGGAGTACAAACAAGAAGAACTCTTACAGGGACCTCAAGTTATCTTGCATTACTATCCTCTGTAGAACCACATAATGTAATTGAAGCTAGAAAAGATGAATGTTGGGTTAAGGCCATGGATTAAGAACTTGACCAAATTGAAAAGAATGATACTTGGGAATTAGTTCCTAGACCTCATGATAAAAATGTTATAGGAACAAAGTGGATATTTAAGAATAAGCTAAATGAAAATGGAGAGGTTATTAGAAACAAGGAAAGACTTGTTTGTAAAGGGTATGCTCAACAAGAATGTTTCTTGCTCTTTTTAGTTTTTGAAAATTTAAAGTATATCAAATGGATGTAAAATCAGATTTTCTTAAAGGAGATTTAGAAGAAGAAGTTTATATTTAGCAACTAGAAGGATTCATTCTAGGAAATGATGAAAAACTTGTATGCAAGCTCAAAAAGGCTCTTTATGGTTTGAAACAGGCTCCAAAAGCTTGGTATTATCGCCTTGACAAATATCTACAACAACAAGATTTCACAAAAGGTTCTGCAGACATCAACTTATATACAAAGATTGAAAATGATAAACAACTAATTATTGTTGTTTATGTTGATGATATCATCTTTGGTAGAAATGAAGAATCTATGGCTCAGAACTTTGCGTTGGTTATGCAGAAAGAATTTGAAATATCCTTACTTGGTGAACTTATTTTCTTGGTCTACAAGTTGAGCAAACAAAAGATGGTAGTTTTCTTTCACAAACCAAATATCTCAAACAGATCTTGAAGAAGTACAGAATGGAAGATTATAAACCAATATGTACTCCAATGGTAATATGATGTAGTCTCAATTCTAATGATGAATCACCAATAGTAAACCAACCAACTTACAGATATATGATTGTAAGTCTGTTTTATCTAACAAGTACCAAACCTAATATCATGCATGCAGTAGGAATAGTTGGAAGGTTCCAAGGAAATCCAAAGGAATCACATCTTCAGGCAGTAAAAATATTATTCAAATATCTTCAAGGAACTCAAGACTTTGGACTATGGTTTCCTAAAGATACAGATCTTACTCTTCATGCATATACATATGAAGATTGGGCAGTAAGTGTTGATGATCGAAAGAGCACTAGTGGAGGTGTATTATATATGGGTTCACGGTTAGTGTCTTGGTTCAACAAGAAACGAAGCTCGATTTCCTTATATGCAATTGAAGTAGAATATGTGGCTATTGCATCTTGCTAGACACAACTTATTTGGATGATTCAAACATTGCAAGACATTCAGATCACATGTACTCCACCCATCTCCATTCTATGTGATAATACAAGTACCATCAGTATTTCGTAAAATCCAGTCATGCACTCCAAGACCAAGCACATACCCATTAACTACCATTTTCTATGAGAACAAGTACTTGAACGAAAGGTTAAATTGGAGTATGTCCCCTCCAAAGAACAAGTTGCTGATATATTCACCAAACCGCTGCATCATCCTACTGCTAAATCCATTTTTCAGAAGAAGGTTCATACATGCGGGTTTCATTAAGTATAGTTGTGTATATACATGGGTGTCAGTGGCTGCAGAAGTGTATATGTTTTTCTGACAGAAAAACAGTGGGTCAAGCTCTGATATGGGTGCTTAGTCTAATATTGATGATTACAGTCTAATGATATGCTTTGTTCATTGATTTTTATTTGATTGAAAAAGATGCCTTAATGAATGACTTGTTGACAATGCACGGGTAGAACAGGTTCAAGGGGAGCATTAACCTTCACTCAAATTCTGCATTATTTGCATTATGGTTGCTGAGTTCATCTAGGTTTCAGATATTTTTTGTTTCATAAGTCATGTAAAGATCTAGGGTGTGATATGTCTCCTTCTCTCATAGTCTATGTTTAAATAAGTGCTACTGTACATATGATGTAAATTTGTATCCCCTCTATTCATGGGATGGATGATGTAATATTTGTTGTATTTCAATCATGTATAAACAATTGGTATATTCCCATTTGGTTGGGTGATTGATGTATGTATGAGTCATTGGTCTTAGTGATGTCATACTCACTTAGTTGAGCTATAGAGTCATGTTACTATTTTGAAACATACCTCTGCAGACTCTGCATGTACTCAGGGGGAGCATGGACAACATAATGTATATCAAAGGGGGATAGTATCTTGGTCTACCCTTTTCCCATGACATCAAAGGGGGAGAGTATTTTGGTGTTTCTTGTTATCTCTAACAATTTCTATAGCTTGTAGTAATCAACACCAACATGGTTTCCATCAAGTCGAAAGGGGGAGATCGTTGGAATTATGATACAAGTGTTTTCCTTGATGGAAACTCACTCACAAGTCAGTTCAGTTTTGATAAAAGGAAACTCCCAATATAACAGGTCTATTCAGAGATAACAGGGCATTGGTATAGAAGAATAGGAAGATGGAACTAAGGGCTACTAATCAGAATAAAGAAGTTGAAGGAAAAGGATGGTGTAAAGCAGTTTAAGATGTATATGCAGGTTCACTTGGTCAAAACATCATATACATGCTGGTTAATAGAACAAAAAGAGCGTATACGTATACACGCACTTTCACAAGAAGAAAAGCACGTATATGTTGGAAAATCAAGAAAATTGAAGAGTAAGCAATACCATGGGTCAATACCATAGTATTAGACCACAATATTGAGTGGAGTAACGACTATTTGATCCCGTCTAAGAATACCACAGGTACTAATTGGTTTTGGTCCGAAGTAGAGAAAGGACAAAAGCTATATAAGGAGGAAAAGATCAAAAGGCCAAGGTGTGCAAGTGAAAGGTGATCCGAAATAGTTTGTGCACCTTATATTCAATGTTGGATTAGGATCATGAGATCTAATATGACTTATCATTGAATGATATGATTTTGGTTGGGCTAGATTTGATTGCATACACCTATTTTATTCTTTAAATGTCATGATCTAGGTATGTAAGTCTAGAATAGATGGAAAGTTGTGAGTTAATATTTGTAGATCTATATGTTGGTTTTTCTCGGTAAAGGCGCATATACATGCAATTTCAACTCTTTCGAGTAGAATATAAAAAAGAAAACCCTATTCTTCAGAAATGACTGATCTATCTAATTAGTTTTTCTATTTTACTATTGTCTGTCAATGAAGTCGTCTTAGATCTGAATGTAAATATGAATGCACAAGGAGTTTGGTGTCTGATTAATTGATTGTTTAAGTGAGAAGGGTTGTCTCTACTACTTCCTATCTAAGAGCTTTGTAAATTGACAGTAGATGTTCAGTATATTGTTGGTTGGTATAAACTTGATTCACAAACTTTTATGTTTCAATAGTTTTGAAGGTATATGTAGGTTTGGATAAAGGAAGTAGCATATACACATAGGTTAGGTTCAGTAAAGTAGTGTATGCATTCTGATTTATGATTTTTGAGGTTGCAGTTTGTTCTGAATGATGATGTAGGCCTTTAGGTTCAACACAGTATTCTAGTGACAGTGATCTAATTGTTCAGATTAACTAATTGTTGGTTGAGGAAGTTTGAGTTTCAAAGTTTCTGATGGGTCCAGAATGAAAATTTGATGAAACGAGACCTTCATTTGTATTGTTGTGTAGCAGGAGCATCCAGTTTGAAAATTAATGAAATGTGGTCCCTTGATGATCCAAGTGGATATTGGTGGCCACCTTCCTATTCCACTTGGACCCACAACACCATCTCTTTCTATTTTTCGGTTTTCTTAATTGTAGGGAAGTTTACTATTTTTGGCAGTTTTTCGGGTCCTGAACTTCGGAAGTTGTTTTGAGGCCCTAAACGACATTTTTAGGGAAAACATAGAGGCTGAAAACATCCCAAATTGGCTTGTTTCTTAATTTTTGACCTTCTCTTTGAGATCTTCAAAATGAGGTATTATGATAGCCAAACGGAGATCGTATGACAAAGTTACCACCCTGGGAATTTGATGTACCAATCGATCCAAACGGGGCCCTCAATTTTGGCACTTCATCTCCTAGGGTTAGGTTTTTGGAAGTTTAGGGCTTTCCATTGTGTCTCAATAATAAATAGGCCTTTGAGCCTCATTGTAACACAATTCAGAGGCATGTAGCCACCACATCTCTCCTCAGAGATAAGCTAACATCACATGAGCTATCTTATTTCCATTATGTTTATAAGCATAGTTCAATATTTTTCCATTAATGAAATGAAGTGTTTTTCTTCCTCATGTCTATGTTTATGATTATATATGTAAGTTGTTGCATTCTTGTTTAAGTTCAGATCAATGGTATTAGAGTGGTCTACTCTTTCTTTTTTTTTATTTTCATGTCCCCAACGAGATGAGGGTATAAGGAATTAGGGCTCAATCTGGTTGAGCTGTTGTAGGATTAAGCTCGCAAAACCTGACGACCTCCTATGGTGGAAGAAAATAAAGACAAGGTGGCAAGAGATCCTTTCAAAATGTTGCTTGAAGAAGATCTTGAGTGACAGAGGGACGCGGTGATGGATTAATTTGCCCATATCCTTCGAGGGATACCCAAAGGAAATGCATATTCATCGAACAACCACTTTGGAGGCACCACTCCTTTTAAGGGACAAGTTAACTTCGATAGATGCAGACGTCGTAGATAAATGGTTAAATCTATTGGAAGGATATTTTTCAGTTCATGACTTTTCCAATCAAGAAAAGATTACATTCGCACTTCTTAAAGCCGCCCCACACGTCAAGTACTGGTGGGAAACCTACTGTGAACAAAAGGGTGAGAGTGAAACTTCATTTTTTTCAATTGCACCTAGTTGGAATTCTTTCCGAAACACCATGAAGGAACAGTATTATCCTGTCAGGAGCCATGAAGATAAATAGATAAAGTGGACCACACTACGGCAGGGAAGGGACCAAGATGTGCTAGAGTTCACAAATACTTTACATACCCCTTGTACAAAGCTAGATATCAAGGATACCGAGTGACATTTGGTGCTCAAGTACTGCAGTTGTCTACACAAGTACATCTAGGATGAGATGGAGGTCCTGGACATTTCCTCACTCGAAACTGCATATCGGTATGCTGTAAAGATTGAGTAGAAGTTTAAATAGAAGAAGTGGGAGTTTGGAGCTGTGAACACAAATCAAGGAAAAGGCACCCCCAAACCACAGAACAGGGAACCTGCCGAAGCCGCAAGCAAATAAAAACACCACAAAGTGAAGAAGGACACGGGAAA
>APFE030402516.1:35506-49525 GCA_000404065.3 Pinus taeda
GAACACCTCCACCATATTCGATAGGTCCTTCAAACCCTTGGACAACATAATTTGTGTGCTAACTTGGAGAAATGCAACTTTGGCCTGACCGAAGTTCAATATATGGTGTACATCATTGATGAGGAGGGTGTACATGTGGACCCATCCAAGATACAAGTCATTAGGTCTTGCCAATTTCTACCGCAAGTTCGAATTGGGGTTCTCTCATATCGCTTGGCCTTTAAGTGAAGTCTCCAAGGGTGTAGTGAAAGAAAAGTTCTTTTGGTTAGACACCCAGCATCGAGCATTCTCTGAGTTGAAGAATCACCTCTGTTCTACACCAATGCTCACATAATCAAACCTGCAACAACCATTTAATATTGAGACAGATGCCTTTGACTATGCTATTGGGGTAGTTCTTAATCCAGTGGCTTACCACATTGAGGCACTTTTATACACACTCCGAAAGTACCCCACTTACGATAAAGATATGTATTCCATTGTGCAGGCCTATCATCAATGGAAGCATTACATTTTGGGGATTGAAGTGGTCATCCACACATACCACCAGCCTCTACAGTTCATATAGACACAAGGGAAGTTGCAGAACAATCGCCATCATAAATGGTCCACCTATCTGCAACAGTTCCATTTGAACATTAAGTATAAGAAGGGAAACACCAATAATCTCATTAATTACCTCAGCAAACCACTAGTGCTCGACTGTTATGGGCATGAGATGTCGAGGTGGCCGCATGTTTAAAACAAGAGCAATCCAGAATTTGACAGCATATACCAGACACTCCTGGAAGGGAAGGAAGTTCCAAATTGCACCTTTAGGATACACTATTATGCCACTTGGGACACATATGTGTTCCTTAAAGTGAGCATGCCAAGATGATTTGGGAGGAACACTATAGTCAGGTCATTGGACATTTTGAAGTAGAGAAAATAGTGGCGGTATTGGAGTAGTATTTTTATTGGCAGAAACTTCATCAGGATGTTAGGAAGTACATCAGATCCTGCACTACATGCGCCATTTCCAAACCAACCATCAAGAAGCAAGGCTTGTATACTCCTCTACCTACTCCTAGATGGCCTTGGGAATCTGTCTCCATGGATTATATGTCGGGACTTCTTTCTACTAAGCACGACAATGATTGCGTTTTCGTGGTCATTGATAGATTCTTTAAGATGGCCATCATGGCGGCCTACAAGAATAGTATCTTAGCAGAGGCCACTGCTAAGCTCTTCTTTGAGTGAGTGTGGGTACAATTTGGGATCTCACAATCCATTATCTCAAATTGGGGCAACAGATTATTGAGTGCATTTTGGTCAAGTCTATCATTGATGCTAGATACAAAACTCACTAAGTCCATGACCTTCCATCCCCAAACTAATGGCGAAACATAGGTTGTCAATAAAATGATCATACACATTTTACACATGTACATCTCGAAGCATCCACGCGCATGGGATGAAATTCTACGTTATGTCCAACACAGCTACAATAGAGCTCTCCATAGCTCAACAGGCCACAACCCCTTTTAGGTAGGGCTGGGATTTCGACCATTATGCCCCATTGATGTGGCCATACCATTTAAAACCACTTAGGTAGAATCATCTCACATGCAGTCTGACATATTGGACAGGTCCATTATATATTGGATAGGTCCAATGATATATTGGACATGTCCATTGCTAAGTTCAAGAAGTGGCGTGATCAACAATGAGTGTCGCACAAGTTCTAAGTGGGAGACAAATTTTGGCTTCATTTGCAGAAAGAATGCCTTGTTGGGCCCCACCGCAAGCTACGTTTGCTCTGATTTGGGCCATACACCATCACCAAGGTCATTGGTGACAATTCCTTTGAGCTCAACATCCCAGCGTTCCATGGTCTACACCCACTGGTCAATGTAGATTGCCTTCGGCCATACTTCCCACCATTGTTTGACACATCTGACATTGCAGAACAACTCCCACCAACAAAGCTAAACCTAGAATGCATGGAACATGCCACCACTGATCAGATCATGGACACATGGATCAAGAGAACTTGCCAACAAACTATTCAACTATATCCAGTTGTCAAAGCTGGCCAACACCTTCACCAAGGCAAGTGGCTCACTAAGGACCAAGTTTAGCAGAAGTTTCCCCATCTCATTGAGGCACCCAATGAAATGGGGACCATTACTTCCTAAGGGGGAGGAATGATCCAAGTGGATATTGGTGGCCACCTGCCTATTCCACTTGGATCCCCACCACTGTCTCTTTCATTTTTTCGATTTCCTTCATTGTAGCACAGTTTACTATTTTTGGCAGTGTTTTAGGTCTTGAACTTTCAGAGCTGTTTTGAGGCTCTAAACGACATTTTTAAGGAAAACGGAAAGATAAAAAATGTTCCAAATCAGCTTACTAATTTACTTTCAGCCTTCTCTTTGATAACTTCGAAACGAGGCATTATGATAGCCAAACAGAGATCGTATGCCCAAGTTATGACCTCGGGAAGTTGATGCACCAATTTACCCAAATGGGGCCCTAATTTTTGGCGCTTAATCTACTAGGGTTAGGTTTTTGTATGTGTAGGGTTTTCCATAGTTTCTCAATAATAAATAGGCCTTTGAGCCTCATTGTAACTTAGTTCAGACGCATGTAGCGACCACATCTCTCCTCAGAGATAAAGCTAACATCACTCGCTCTATCTTATTTCCATTCTATTTGTAAGCATAGTTCAATATTTTTCCATTAATGAAATGAAGTGCTTTTTTGCCACATCTTTGTTTTTATGATTTTTCCTGTAAGTTGTTGCGTTCTTGTTTAAGTTCGAACCAGTGGAGGAAGAGAGAAGGTCGTAGACTTCTGTAGGTTAGTGTCTACGTACTAGTAAACACATCAGCTAGTGTAAGAGCTAGGGGGTTGTATCTCCATTCAAGTAGAATCTAGAAAATGAGAGAAGGTTGTAGCCTTCTACAGGTGGGTGCCTGTGTACTGGTATGAATCTGCACCAGTACAATATTGTAAACAAATATTATTTATATTAAAAGAAGAAAAAGACAACAGCAACAACAGGTGGTTTTTCTCCCGCATTGGGTTTCCAGCTTAAATCTTGGTGTTCATGTGTGTTGCTTATGTGTGATAGTTTATTATGTCTTTACTACACATAGTTACTATATAATAAGTGACTGATGCAATGATTAAATATCTACACATGATAAATTGTCTGAATCTTAAGTTCTCTGGATATACACTGGTTTCTCTAATCATAGTAGTGTGTACACGCAAGTTCACTTCACTGAAGTAGTATACATAAATCTGTTTTGGAAATGAAATATTATTGAACTCTAAATACTAATTCACCCCCCCTATCAGTATTATTCTCAACAAAATCATCTAACAAGACTAGAAGCTAAAAATATTAGACTATTAAGACAAAAAGAGGAAGCATGGAGATTGCAAAGTAGAGTCATATGGCTCCAAGAAGGGGATGACAATAGAACGTTCTTTCAGTAATGTGTGAGGGGCAGGAAGGTAACCAACACCACATGGACACTATGAGATCAAGCTAGAATGGAGGCCTCTACTTTCAGTGAACTAGCAGACATGGGTATTAGACACTTTAGTCATTTATTTAGAGCTCCCCAAGAAGCAACCATATCATAGGTTCTACACATTGCTAGAACAATGCCTCGGTTTGTGGATGATCATGACTTGGAGAACCTGAACAGACCTGTCACTTTGGGGGAAACTAATGTAGTTCTAAAAGGTTCAAAAAATACAAAAGTTCAGGAATGGATGGCTCGCCCATCGAATTCTATCTTAACTTCTTTGAACTAATTGGCCAGTACCTGCTCCTGGCAACTGAAGACTGCAGACTGTCTGGAGATATGTACGAGGGATTCAATTTGACCTTTATTGCTCTCATCCCTAAATCTGACAACTCCCTGATTTTTTATGACTATTGACATATCTCCATATACAATTGTGTCTACAAAACCATATCCAAAACAATTCCCAATCATATTAAACCTATCTTCTCCCATCATATCTCCAAATAACAATTTTCTTTCCTTAACCATAGATAGATACATGAAGCCATAGGCACTACACAAGAAGGCCTCCACTCCATCAAACTGAAGAGCCTCAAAAGCATCATCCTCAAAATTGACCCGTCCAAAGATTTTGATCGGGCTAGCTAGACCTAACTCCACTTAATCCTAACCCACATCGGCTTCCCTCACTTATTCATTAACTAGATCCTGTGATGTATCACATCTGCCTCCATTCTCATCAATGGAGCTACTTCCAATTTATTTCATACTAAGAGGGGAATTAGATAAGGTTGTAATTTATCTCCCCTACTATTCCTTATGATCATGGAAGGTCTTAGTAGGCTCATTCCACTTCCTGATTGTCTAAATATTTACATGGGGTTAAAATGACTGATGTTATTTTTCTTTCGCATCTATTATTTGTTGACGATGTCCCTATCTTTCTTGATGTCTCCATTAGAGATTTCACAATTTCATGCAAATTCTATCTCTTTTCTGCAAAGCTACTCGAATGACTTTGAATCATAGTAAGTCTTCCATTATGACTGTAAATTCATCTCTCAATGAATGAAGATATGCATTGCACCAATTTCAATACAAACATCTCAACCTAGAGGAGGGAATCAAGTACCTAGGATACAAACTAAAGCCAAACAATTACAATATAGAAGATTGGACTTGACTGATAAAAAATCAAGCTTCTTATTAACATATGACAGTAGTGATGGCTATCTCGAGTAGGAAGATTAGTTCTCATTAAATCAATATTAGAATCCACACTAGTATACTGGATGGCGTTGGCTTGGATCCTTAAATGTATCACCTAAAAAATACAACAAATATGACGTAGATTATTATGGAGAGGAAATCATTATGACACGAATTTTACTTGGGTCAAATGGGAGCATATAGCGAAACCCAAAAAATGAGATGGTTGGGGATTAAAGGATCTAAACTGTTTGGCAAAAGAACTTGCGTAGACAATGGGTTGGCAGATGCTCTATACCACTAGTTTATGGAAAGAGGTGGTATATCACAAGTACATTTATCCCCAATTAATACTTGAATGGATTCATAGCCCCATAAGGAATAGACCTTAAGTCTCCACCATTTGGAAAGAAATCACACAATCAATATCAGTTATCAAAAAGAGGTTAGCCTCACGAATTAGATCAAGAGAACAAGTATGTATTAGCCATAATGCCTGGTCGGGTTGTGGGAATGCCCAACTCCTTCCTCTTGGCCTCAAATAGCTCCTTGATTCTGCTGGCATAAGATATCTATCCTAGATTACAGATGAAGGAAGTACAACTTAGATTTCACAAGCCTGGAAATTAGCACATGATCTCATGATCCCAGACCACTGCAAAAATGATTGGAGCAAATTTATTGGAGATCTTAAAGAGTCTCGTGTCAGAATTATAGAATGTGAGGATGAATTAATATGGGAAGCTTCTCCCTGTGGTCAATACATCCCCAAGGGAGGATACTATTTCATAGTTTCTGAGCATGAACCTGATATTGCTGAGTGGTGCTAGTGACCCCTCTGGAAATCAAAGGAGCCTCCCAAAATAATATTGTTCATGTGGTGCCTATTAACCAACAAAGCACCTACTGATGAAAACCTACTGAATAGATCAATCCATGGCCCTTATTAATGTTCCCTTTGTAAGGAACAATATGAATCCATAGACCACCTATTCTTGTCATGTCTAGTAACCCAGTTGGTTTGGCATCAAATTTAAATTTCTTTTGACATTACTAGGAGATGGAATGGGGTAAACTTCATATCTTGTTGGCAATCTCTGTGGCGCTCCGCACACACATAAAAAATCTGCAACCTCCCTCTCTTAATTTCTTGGGGCATATGTTTAGCTAGGAACAAATTTATATTCCAAGATACCCTCATCCTTTGGAACATCACATGCACCAATATAGAGGCCCTTTTCCTTCTGATCCCTGGAGAGGAACACAAGAACCAAACTCAGAGAATTTCACTTGAGGACATTGACAAATCCTTCCCATGGGCATACTTTGACGGATCCGCTCAAGAAATTGGCTGTGGGGGAGGAGCTATGTCATATCTCTCTAACAATCATTATTATAAACTAAATATGGGGTTTCGTCGTGGCACAACAATTATCCAGAACTTAAGAGTCTAAGATTACTCCTCATCTTTGCACTTCAGAAGAACTATAACTGGATTCAGATATTTGGAGACTAAAAAATTGTCATCGATTGGTTCAACTCACTTACACGTTGTCACTTGCACACACTTAGAGGCTTATTAGAATAAATTATAGCTTTAAAGTCACAATTTGATTTTATTGATTTCTCCCACATTTATAGGGAAATGAACCAGATTTATGACAGTCTTTCCAAGGAAGCCACTCAACAACTGAGTGGTAAATAGTTAATACTAGAACAATCAGATTAGGGAAGCTACCAGTATTATCAAAGGCCTTTCATCGAGCATAGAGGGGAAGCAATGCCGATTGATCAATCTCCATGATCACTGATAATTCTTATTAGATATTTTTTGCTCATATTTTTGCTCCAAACAATTACTATACATTGCTCATACATGTTTATATACTTGTCATTTTTGTTAAATATTTATGACCGATGAACTAATATACTTGGATAGATGGCTTGTTCCATCTATAATTCACGCATAATACTCTATTCAGTTGATACAACATGTAATTTTCAATACTAATATAATGGAAAATTACAATTTTTTCCTTGGAAAAAGAAGAAAACAATATCATGACTTCGAAAAACTTTAAAATTCCAATAATTTTCAAGCATTGCATTAAAGATACAATATAATGTCTTTGAAAAACCTTAAAATTTGAACATCAGCCATGACATTAAAGATAAAATGCTTATAAATATTTTCAACCATATCATTAAAAATAAAATAGCACAACTGAGAAAAACTTTAAAATTTTGACAATTTTCAACCATGGATTAAAATCAAATATCACAACTACAAAAAATTTAAGTTTTCAATATATTTCTACTATAGCCTTATGAAAAAATTATATGACTAAAGGAACTTCAAAAATGAACACGAGAATGAAAGAGTCATTATACCAAGAGTAATTTATTTTTTAAATTCTAAATGTATAGCTATTTTAAAATATTAGCCTAAGACAACTCAACACATTGCAACGAAGATTTAAAAATGAATTATCAAATTGACATGCAATGTAGGTGAACTCGACCTATTGCAATGAAATCTTAAAAACCAACCATGAAATTGACACAATGTGGGTGCATACTTTATTCATTATAACTAAAACTTTAAAATCAACTATCGAGTTGATACATAATGGGATCGGGTTGTTTGTTGAAGATCGACACAAACCCTGCCAAAAAAAATAAATAAAACAAAATAATAAATAAATAGATAAATAAATAAAAATGAAAAATAGAAAACAAAACAAAAATTAAAAGATTGTAGAAAATCAAAAGTAAAAGAAAAACAAAAACTAAACAACAATAAGTTAAAAAATATAACTAATAAATAAAAATATAGTAAAACATAAGAAAGATAAAAGATAAAAATGACTAAAAAATCAAAACACTTAAAAAATATATACGAAATATCTATTAAATCACAAAGTAGTTTTTTTCGAAACACTTACTATGGTTCATAATAGGAGAGAAACACAAAAAATATATATAAAACACTAAAAGAATCAAGCATAAAAATTGCAAAAATTGCAAAAAAACAAAACTACCTCATAAAAGATAAAAATTTAAAAAACAATAACAAAACCAAAAAATATTTAAAAAAAAAACCATAATTTAAGAATTGTTTTTTAAAAATTGATAAAAAAAGCGAATTAAATAATTAAAAAAATTAAAAATAAATTAGAAATAAATAAAATAAATAAATAATTAAAGGTTAAATTTAAAAACATATTAATAATTTAAAAAATTAAGAAGTTAAATTAAAAAATAATAAAAAGTAACTTAATAAGTGAAAACATAAATAACTAATACAAATTATAAAAGAAAAAAAAATCTCCGTTCTGTCTTTACAAGGGTATTTATTATTTTTATTTTTTTTTAAATTAATTTATTATATATTTAATGTTTTTTTTTAAATTAATTAGATTATTTTATTTTTACAAATGTATTTTTTCAGTTATCTTAAATTATTTTTATAATTTATATTTAATGTTTTTTTATAATTTTATGCATTTTTCTTCTTTTTCTTTAATAAATTTATTTTTATTTCTTTTATTATTTCATATATGAAAATAATTTTTTAAATGTTTTCTTATTTATTTCTTAATGTTTTTATTTAGTTTTTTTTTGTATTTTTAATTTAATTTATTTTTATTTTTAATTTTCTATGTTTTTATTTTATGTTTAAGGATTTGATTTTTTATTTTTTTTATTGTTTTCTTCTCAATTGTTTCTTGTTTTTTTTTAACAATTTGTTTTTGTTATTTTTATTTAAATTTTATTAATTATTTTTTTGAAAAATAAATAAAATTTCAAATGTATTTCTTTATGGATATTAAATTCCATAAATAATTCATAAAATTTGTTATTTTCCAATTCTTTTTATTCATTTTTTCATAAAATTTTTTTAATTAACATAAATTTTTAGTGAAAAGGTCTTGAAATACATACTTTTTTAATTATATTTTTATGCAAAATGTGTATTTTTTGTTGAGCATTTAAAATTATTATTTTCTAGTGACAATTATTTTATGTATTTTATAGTATTAATTAACGATACATAAATTTATAAAAAATCCAAACCTCAAAATATTAATGTTATTATTTTTTTATTATTTTTAAAATTTGCAAAAAATATTAAAAATCTCAATATCAAAAAACATAGAAAAGTGAAAAAAGAATACACATGTTTGGAAAACCTTTATAAACCAAACATCTTAGAACTAAAAGCAAGAAGAGGAATAAGACAACTTGAAAAATGGTTAAATAATCATCATTTAAAAAAAATTGTGCATACTTAGGACATCAAAAAATTTAAAATGCCAAAAATATGCCTTAAAAAAATGTTGATACTATTCAAAATCCACATGAAAATCACCAACATTTAAATTTTTTTATCCACACCTAATACTTTAGAAAATTTCAATTGTAAAATATAAGCCCTCTAAAAAATGGGTTGATGTTGCATCAACACTTTTCAAAACCAACATGAAAATCATTAACATTTTAAAAAATGTTCAAACTTGATACATAAAAAAATTTAAAGTGTCAATAATACATTCAAGAAAAAAAATGTGTATTTTGAATCAACTTTTTTCAAAATCAGATGATTTTTTTGCTACCTCAAAAAAATGGGTAATTGGTAAAGTTCATGTTTGATCGGTAACTATGTTTCATTAGCCCATAAGACAAGATATCGATCTAAAGAAGATGCCTCATAATTTACCATTCCTCTTTGAAATTTTCTGGCTCTAACATCCTAATTTTCTTATGAAACTAGAGGAATAGTGGAATCTAATTGAGACTGCTGAGAACAATAGAATGCAAAAATACTGCTAAATCTCAAAAAGCTAAAGCTAATAATCAAACAATGGAATAGGGTGGAATTTGGGGACATATTTTAAGAAAACAGGAAACTAAAAGAACATATGGAAGCTCTCCATTTGACCATTATCCAGGAGGGCCAGATAGAAACTCTGGTGGGTAAGGAGGGTAGGTTGATCCATGATGTAGAATCATGTATGAAGTAGGAGGATATCTTCCGATGTCATAAATCAAGGATTAAATGGCTCAGGGAGGGGGATAGAAACATCATCATCATAATAGTGACAGGATGGTGGAGCATGAAGATATTGAGGAGGAGTTGGTTTTGTACTATAGGGAGTTACTGACTGGCGATTAAATGGATAGGGAAGACGCTATAGCTCGCATTGCCAATCACATGACCAAACTCGTTAGCCTGGAAAAAAATGAGGCATCAATGCGAGAAATATCTTTCTTTGAGGTCAAGGAGGTGGTAAACAAAATTCTCAACAATAAAGCCCCAAGCCCTGATGGGTTTACGACTGAACTTTTCAAGGTTTTTTGGCTTTTCATTATAAGGGAGGTGAACAAAGTGGTTGAAGAGTCATCTCAGTCCCAACACATTAGAGGAATTTTGAGGACTCAAATGGGCCTCATAAAGAAACTATAAAATAATTGTGGAAATAATAAAATAAGATTAGATTACCTCATCAAATTTTAGAGGGAAAAAAAGAAAAAACTACCTTTTCAACTCGTATTTTCAACTTGTCTCCCTATGGATTTACTCAAATTTTGAGCGGGAATACTAGTTGGATGAATTTTTTTATTTCTCATCCAATGAATACCCATGTTGGATACTTTTCATGAACCCTCCTACACGAAAAATGAGAAATACATGAAAACCGTGATTAGAATAACGTTTTTTCACGTATGTTGCATTTTTCATGTAGTAGGGTTGATCCAAGTATGCAACATGGGTACCCTTGGATGAGGAACTAAATTTTACATCCAACAAGTATGCCCACTCGAAATTTGAGTAAAACCTTATGGAGATAAGTTGAAAATACGTGTTTAAAAAGTAGTTTTATTATTTTATTATTTTTTAATATTTTTACCTTTTTACTCCAATAATGGTGAATCATTCCCCATGGTTGACATCATCGTCTTGAATCCTATTGGTCCTTATAAAGTTTATTTTGGATGTACATTTTTCTTAGTAGGCCCATTTTAGACCTCAAAATTTCTCTAATGAGAATTGGTTGGGCTTGAATGTTACTTTCCTTTCAAGATGAAGCCAACAATTTTCGGCCCATTTTCCTTTATAATGTAAGTTATAAAATTATCTCCTCGGTCATCACTAAATGATCCAGATTTATGTAGGAATGAAATGAAATGAAAATTAAACAAAAACACAAAATTACAATAAAAACTGAACTTTAATTGATTAATAATAAATAATGAAAATTGTTTACATGTAGAATGGAAACAAACTGGCTCGTGTGATGATTGCATATCTCTGAGAAGAGATGTTATGGCTACATGAATTCTGAACTGTGTTAAAATGAGGCTCAAAGGCTTATTTATTACTGAGAAACAATGTAAACCCTAAGCATCCAAAAATTTAAACGTAGGAGATGAAGCGCCAAAAGTTTGTGGGCCCCGTTGGGGTTAATTTGTACATCAAATTCCTAGGGTTGTAACATTGGCATACAATATTTGTTTGACATGTATGATACCTCATTAGAAATATTTATCCAAGGAATACAACTTTCAACTACATCCCCTGCTGCAAGCTATTCGCTTTCTCGTTTTCCAAAAAAATCATTTAGTGCCACAAAATGGCTCCAAAAGTTCAGGACTTGAAAAGCTACTAAAAATAATAAATTGTGCTACAATTAAGGAAATTGAAAGAAATAGTGGTGGTAGTCTAAGTGGAATAGGAGGGTGGTCACAAATATCCACCTGGATTATTAAAAGGCTCAAACCTTTACTGAAGCATCTCATTGAGCCAGAGCAAACTAGTTTATGGAAGAGTGTCAAATCCTAGATGGATTATTACTGTGAACATAGTTTCACACCCTAAAATGGTATACGAAGGTGGGCATGGTGATCAATATGTATCTCTCCAAAGCCTATGAATATTTAAACTAGATATAATTGCTTATATTTCTAAAAACTCTCAATTTCTCGAACAACTAAATTTGATGGATCAGATCCCTAATAACTATGACCTTTTTCTCCATCCTTATGAATGGATCATTGTGAAAAACATTTAGGGCCTAAATAGATATACAATGAAGTGACCTGATTTATCCTTTCTTGTTCATTCTAGTAGCTGAATGTTTGGATCGTTATGTTAAAGTAATGGTCAATCAAGGACGTCTGAAGGGACTAAGACTGTGGGGATGAGATTTTCCACGCAACCATCAAGAATTCATTGATGATATTGTGATGTTTGGTGAACTAAAGGTCCAAGAAATTAGGGTCATGAGTCCGATTCTAGTGGATTTCTAAGAGGCATCAAGTACCATGATTAATGGAGGTAAGTCAAACATATACTTATTCAATACTAATTTGTTGATCCAAAGGAATCTAACTAGAACTATAGGGTTTCAAGTATGGAAACTACCCGTGAAATATATGGGCATCCCATTGGTGGAAAACTTGATGAGGGTATCCCTGTGGTAGGAGGTTAAAGAGAATATTGCTCGAAGACTAGGAAATTGGGCTCTTAGAGCACTCAAATTGACAAGCGAAATTATTCTACTGAAAATTGTGCTACAAGCACTACCGATATATCAATTATCAGTGCTCATTCTTTCATAAATGTTTGTGTTAGGGTTCTCAAAAAGCAAGAAAGTGGCGATTAGTTTCCTGCAACAAATCTTTCTTGCTGAAATGGGGGGGGGAGGATTAGGGATGAGAGACTCAAACCTATTCAATAAGGTGATGGGACCAAAAAAATAGTGCAGGTGGCTTTAGGGAGGCTAAGATATTTGGAAACAGACATGGCTTCAAAAATACTACCCAAACCTAGGATCAGTGGACATAATGCATCAAACGAAGATGCGAGAGGGGTCTTGTATATGGAATTTGGTAAGAGATTTGTAGATGACACGGGTGTCGTTTGGTCTCATGGTCTTGTTGAGTTGGATCTTTTCTTACATCATCTAAATAACCATTCCTCCGCCATTAAATTCACTATGGAAAAGGAAGTCAATGGATGTCTTCCGTTACTGGATGTTCTCATCTCTAAGAATGAGGATGGTTCCTTTTCTCACCAGCTTTTTTGAAAGAAAACTCATACTGATCAATATCTTCATGCTAGGTACCATCATTTCCCTGCTCAGAAGTTGGGCGTTCTTAGCACGCTTGCTACCTGTGCTATGAGAATATCTGATGAGAATAGCCAGGAAAAGGAGAAGGCTCATCTCCTAGATGTCTTTGTTAAGAATGGTTACATTAGACACCTGGGTCAAAAAGCCTTTCTCAAGGCCCGTAAGGAGCCTTCAATCCATAAAGATTGTAAAGATCGTGTCATGGGGGTTCACCTTCCTTACATCCAAGGAACCACTAATACGATTGCCAGGATTCTGAAGAGGCACAATGTCCCCGCAACCTTTAGGCCTCTTAATACCATCCGTGGCTCCCTTAGATCTATAAAAGATCCTATCGACCCCAAATACATGAAGGGCGTCTATGTCATGCCCTTCTCCTATGGGACAAGATACATTGGTGAGACCGGTCGCTCTATTAATCAAAGGATTAATGAGCATTCAGCTGACTTAAGGCATGGAAGGACCAAGTCCTCAGCCCTTCCAGAACATGCTGAGAAGACTAAACATCATGTATGTATTGAAGAGGCTCATGTCATTGCAAAGGTTGCACAGTTTCATCATCGGAAGTTTAGAGAGGCCCTTGAAATCGAAAAAAGGCCTAATAATCTTAATAGGGATGATGACTGGAAGATTAGTAGCAGCTGGATCCCAGCCCTGTCTTCCTAGCCTCCTCATTCCTGCTTCTCTTTCGTCTCGTGTTATCCTTTATCCTCCCTTAATCCGTTGTGGGGTTTTTAAATTAAATCTTTTAACCCCTTTTCCTAGAGAATAAAATTATCCTTATGATAATGTTATAGCTTGAGCGATTATAAATAATTCGACTTTAGCCCTAGTAATAACAATATTAGCCAAGAGTTGATATTAATGATAATATTATTAACTACTTTATCTTTATATTATGATAATAGTTTATAGTTTCATTAGTTAGCATATTTCATTATAATATTAAGAATATTAATTAAGGAATTAAACAAATACATAAATAAAAATAATAGTTTCTTTAGGTTTATTGAGTTATAGGTTTAAAAATTTTAGGTTGCTAAAATAATGGGTTTATGATAATATTCAACATTATTTTTATTCTAATAATTTAAATAAATATTACTGATTAATATTAATATTAATATAATGGTAAATTTAATATATTA
>APFE030402516.1:56641-74952 GCA_000404065.3 Pinus taeda
ATTTTACATAAAAAGAAGTAAAACATCTTTTATTTTTCATAAGAGGAAGAAAGAGAGTTATTAAAACTTTCACAACCTTAAATTAATTAGTAAAATGAATATAATTAGAAAAAAAAGGAAAAATGAATAAACCTAACAATGTTCAGTATTATCATAAACAAATCTTCCTAAATTACCAAATAATTAAGTCAAATATGAGTTTGACTAATTTTACATTGTAATATTTGGAGATAATGCTTCCATTAATGCAGTGTCTAGTTGTACATTGTAATACTTGGAGATAATGCTTCCATTAATGCTAATTTTAGAATTGGTTTGGGATTTCGTTGAGAGAATATCGCAACCTCCATATCCATGTCTAGAATTTATTGGATTTCAGACCAACTATATAAATGTGTTGTAATTGAGTGCAAGGGTATGCAATGTACTATGTTTACAATTTCAAATTTAATGTTGGTATCAAGGCTAGTTCTATATTAGCTCCAAGACAAAGGGCCAAGAATATGGGGGAGTCATGAATTGCTTTATTCTCTATACAAATAGGGTAGGATAGTGGAATTAGATTAACATAAAAGTGTGAGAGTTTCTCCTCTGTTTTGTTGTGAGAATTTATGTGTAAGGATCCATGTTATTTGTTGTCACTCATTGTGCAGTGTGTGAGCCTCCCCAAACACCTCACATTGTAGGAAAAATGGTCTAGCTTTTTGGAATTCTCACTGTCAATTCATGTAGCTCCAACTCTAGAGATGGTCGAGAACACATAGCTTGAGGAGAGAGAATGTTATATCTCCATTTGATGTTGGTTCTCCTTGTAAATTTTTGTGTCAACGATACTTTGAAGGCCACCTCTCATCATCATTAAGCCCATATTTTCTGCATTACATCTCAAAGACACAAAAGGAAATAGTTACATTGGAATGAAAGTTTAATTAATAAGGGTTTTTATTCACCAGGGAACCCATATGATAATGGACTGTGATGATTTATTGACTCGTAAGACCCAACAATGACCGGAATGTGTTGGAGAAGTTATTGGAGCAACACTCAAGCCTCATAAGCATTGACGATTATGATAACAATATTTATTTCCATGCGACGACTCTCTATCGGTTCATATGTCACTGTCCCAGTCATTTTCCACTAATATATACAATGTAAATACTTGATAAAAATAAAAAGTGGGTTGAATCAAAGGGACACATATTCTAGATCTGAGGGCTTGCTTGCTTGGGATCTAAAACAAATTTTATTGTTGTATGACAACCATTGAAGGTTGGCTAGTCTCCCTTCAATGGAATGGTTAGCTAAATTAATTGAGCTGAAGAAGAAGGATGAGAAGCCATGTTACTTTGGAAAAAATTTCAAGGAAGAAAGGACAAAAATTTTAAAGGAAATAATTGGCAAGCTAGTAGCTCCCGAGGTGTTCTTGACACCCACTACAACAAACTATGAAATTAACCAACAATAAAAATACTGGGGGAGAAAATAGGTAGGTGGCACCCCTTTTATTGGCCTAAGAGATTATGAAGGATAAAGTGCTAATTGTATGATGGTTGGGCAAGGGAAAGGAAGGAAAAAGGAGGATTCGAATAGAGGGAGTTACATTAGTGATAGAGAAGGAGATTGTTCGAACAATGGGAAAAGGAGAGAAGGAACACAAAGGAAGAAAATAGACAAATTTGGAGGGAAAAAGAAAGAGAAGGCAGAGAGAAAGAAAAGGAGGAATCGAAAAGGAAAGGTGAAAGCACAAGAGAAGAGAGAAATTAAATTTCAGTTGGCAAGAAGGTAGGAGGAAGTTACTTCCAGGTGAGGAATCAATGACTTATTGATTCCGTGTTAGCCAGGTGGTAAAGATAGTTTTTATTTGAGTTCCATGAGGGTTAGGGTGGACAGATTGTTTGTTGGATTACTGGAGTATTTCTAAAGGATTATATTTTGTAGTTTACCCTTATTGTGGGTTTTGCACTCCCCAAGTTGGGTGGAACCACAATGTTATAATATGAATGGTGGAGGCAATGGGTCTATGGACTCCCTATGTGCCTTGTTGACTACAAAATAGTTGGTGGGTGGAGGTGGGAGAACCTCTGGAATCCTTGTCTCAATTAATAGTTGGCGTTTAATCCCTTGAGAAAAAAAACCTTAATATCTAAATTTTTGCTTGGGGATAACAAATGCATGTTAGAACTTGCTACAAATTGCTTATGGTTTGGTGGAGAGTTGATGTCCCAAACTTAGTTGCCCAGATAGTTTTGAGATAAGTGTTATGTCCTTTAGTATCAATGAATGTATTTTTATATTTATTGATATGAAATGATGCTAATGATGTATGTTGCCTAATCAACAATTTTTTGTTTATAGAGCTAACTGGTATGTTAATGATGTTGTTTTAAATGTACTGGAATGATGCGATGAACTCATGTATGAGGAGATGATTATATATATGATGCTCAACCAAGATAATATTTCAAATAGTGTGTGTGTGTGTGTGTATTGGTAACCTTTTAGTAGTAACCAACATGAAAGTAATTTCATAATTATAGTCACATAATATAAATTTTTTTGCAAGCTCTTACTAGCCCTTGTGCATGTTTCTGGGTAGGTATATTGAAGAATTTCTCCCTCTTTGGCCCTAATGGCTTGTCTACTTTGCATGGTTTCCTTCCTAGTTCCTCCCAATTAAATATCCCTAGGTTATTGGATTTTTGTTTCTATCTCTTCATTTGTTAAGCATAAATAAGGCTTTCTTCTTTTTGTTCTTGATACTATCTCACATTCATTGTTAACTTGATTGTATGCTTCAAGTGGCCCTAGATTTGACATGGTATCTTGTAGCACACCCTCCTAACAATAGGAACCAACCAAAATTATAAGGAGGTAGTTACTATGTAGATCTAACTCCTAAAGTATAACTATGGGAATGTGACTTAAATATTTTGATTCTTTTCAACTTAATTAGAATTTCAAATATATACCATTATTGCATTCATCTCATTGAGATGATTCTAGAGATATAAACTTTGCCTAAATTTAACTTTTAGATGAAGAGTTATGCTTATTAAATATAGGCCTTGCTCACCTCTACACATCACCTCAACATCCATGTGGAAATCACAAAGTGGCCAACGTGGTAAGTGACTGGGAGGTACTGCCATCGTGGACAGACCAAGTGGTAGAAGAGCTAAATGGCTAGGTGGAATTTAGCCATAAACACTGATGCATATTTTGTATTATGTTTTTTTTTTTTTGGGCCTGGCCCTCAACCTCCGACCTAAGTCAGGGTTGGTCCTCATCCTTGGCATGAGGAGCATTATTTTAGGGTTATCCCTAATCCCTGACCTATCCGAACTCCTAACATAACCTACACCTCAACTGTTGTCAACTGCACAGTGTGCCCACCTTAGGTAGAGGCGGAAACTCACCGAGGTCTGAACCACATAGACAAAATCCAACACTCTGACCTATGGGGTCTAGAAGTTCAAATTTAATCCATTTTCATTCCTTTGACAAAGTTCTAGAGGTTGATTTCTTTTACAATTTTTCTGAGATTTCTCAGGTCTTTTCAAGTGTCGATATCGACACTCGATGGCCATTGGACTCTAGAGAAAAACTTAGTACTAACCTGATAAATATTCCCTCATGGAATACCACAACAATAGAACCACTACCATGTGAAATTATTCCTAAGGACACAAAGAGAAGAAATAATTATTTAACAAACAAGAAACTTACTTTCCTTGAGTCTCTCAACCCTACCAGTTGAGAAACAAATGAACAAGGATTCAAGATCACTTGCGCATACTCATATTCAAGTGAAAAGGGTGAAACCAAAAGAGTTGTCAACAATAGTTATACAAAAACCCATGATAAGACATTCTCATCCATTCAATATTCAATCACCACAAGATGACAAGCATTCCAAGGTGGCCATTGAATTCACTGTGCTATCATCTCACTACTACAACCCCAACATTATCACAAGTGAATATTTCTATAAAAAAATAAGTTTGTATAAGGCCATTAATCCCATGAAACATTCATTCTCATCAATACATCCTCATATAGATTATAATTTGTCATTCAACATATGTACATAAGTGAACCAATACTTGTCATGAAAACAATCAACATATCATTCACTCACACATTAACATGAAATCCACACAAGATTATGCATAAGAAGAGCTTATCTTGAATTTTTATTGAAGATGCGAAATTGAGTTTTGGACTACAACTCTCCACCTGACCATAGATAAACTACAACCACGATACTTGCAACTGTCGCCCTCGATCTAGATTCCAAGGACTAAAGTGTTCTTGCTCAAGGGAGTAATCACTAATTGTTAGCTGAAACAGGGAGTTTATCAGTCATCCTACCTCCACCCACCATCCACTCAAGAATCCACCAATGCGAAGGCAATTTAGAGGCCTAGTTCCTCCACCCTTTAGCTATTCAATAACAAACACTTACTCTAGGGAAACAAGAGGATTCACCTCCACCTTGGAAACATGCAACATAGTGGTTCCACCAAGTGAAACGAATCAAGAATTCATTGCCCAAATTAGATAAATAATCAAAGGAGACTCCAACAATTCCTCACCAAGATTCCTAGGGCTATATCTCTACCCAAGTTGTCAAGGGATTCTAGAGAATTCCATCTCCACCCTCCAGTCTCCTGAGGTGTCCTAAAAGTTACCCGCACTTGAAGGATAACTCCTCTCATAATCTTGTTTCTCAACCAAAGGTATGATAGTCCTTTGAGAGTGGTGAAAGAAGCTAATGTACTCCACACTACATGTACATGCCCCTTTCTTATTATTAAACTCAAGCACACATCTATATCCTTCCTTGTGGAGTGATAGTTACCTCTCTGCACTGTTGCAACTAATATGAATCTGTTGCATAGTTGTAAGCATGTAAATCCCTAGTAGTGAGCCTCCATGGTGTCCTCCTATGTTCCCAAGTGATGGAGAAGCATCTGGACTTAGCCATCAATGTGATTCTTTGTTCACATGTTGTGGCTAAATGAGTTGAATTTCATTGACTTGAGTGGTCCAAAGTCAGTTTTGGTAGAGAGGGTTGGATCTCTTGAAAATGATCTTTACTTCATTATTGTAATAATTATAAAATTGTATTATTTTAGACTAAGGGATAAGTTTTTAGCATAGGTGTGTAATAGAGGTTAAGAGTAGAGATTTGGTTGTTAGGTTGATTAAAATAGAGATCGAGTTGTTGGTGCAGTTAGAATAGGATTTTACTTATAAAAGAGAAAATAATGTAATGGAGAAGGATTAGCTGAGATGATTGAGAATTAAGTGAGAAGAAAGAGTTTGAGTGATAGATAGGGTTTTGAGATTGAGACAAAGGTCAAATAAATTTTTGTAATTGAGCAGAGAGGCAAAGACTCTCTAACTTCTATTTTATTGAATAATTTGGTTTGGTGTGCAATTATGTATTAATATTGGTGCAAAATCTTAGTTACATCTTCGTATCTACGTTCTGAACCCTAAACAGGTATTCCCTCTATTTTCACACTTTAATTGTAAATCTCAGCGTTTATGTGTTTATCATTAATTGGGGTCATTTAGCGTTAATGGGTAATCTTGGAATTAAGCGCTAAACACTTCTTAAGTTCTTTATTAAAGTTTGATTTAATGCACGTGGGTTGTATTGGAAGTGTCAGAAGTGGTATATCCTGTGCCTTTCAAGTGGTAAGTGGTAATATTCCGAGTCTGCTTGATTAGCTTTAGCGCTTGACACATAGAAAATTGAGGAGAGAGAAAAAAACTTTTCTTGCATGCCTCTGAAGTGATAAAGACCATGGTTGAATTTGCGCGATATTGCGCAACAATCATTAGATCGGACAGACATATCAACGATAGAAAATGAACGGGCTAGTTAATGATCGAGGTGAGCGATGACCATTAGATCTGGATAGAGGAGATCAATGGTATAGAGTGAAGCACCTGTTTAAAAAGGGAAAGTCAACGTGGGACTAATTAGTTTAGTGGAAGATGGGATCATCAGGATAAAGTAAGCCCTGTAGAGAATTTGCTTGAATGCATCTGATTGGTTATAAAGTAACCATTAGTCTATTTTTCAGATTACCAATTTATTTTGATCAAGCTCCTGCATCATTTTGGTATCAGAGCACAGAGATTGATTTTGACTGCAGTTTACATGCCACCGAGGATGGGAGCTAGCATAGGTCGAGGAAGACCTGAAGCAAATGCAGTTTTCCTAGAGAAGATCTGAATTCTGCATACAGGGATGGACACAATGGAGACTACTCAGAGCAGAGCACCTGATGAAGGAGTTGCCAATGCTGCAGAAGAGTCTTCTAAGGAAGAAGAAGAGGAGGAAAACAAAACTACCAAAGTTATCAAGATGTTGGCTAAACTACGGGGAAAACCAAAGGTGGAAATTCCTGTGTATGAAGGGAGTCTCAATGCAAAAGAGGTGATGGATTGGATCAGTTCATTAGACAAATATTTTGACTATTTGGTGGGATGAACTACAAACATCTAGAACAAGAAAAGGGAAGTCCAAGATCAAGCAATGGGATAAAATGGTGAGTAAAATGAAATCTAAATTTATGCCAAAATATTATCAGTTAAATATTTTCAAACAGTACAGAATTTAAGGCAAAAAGGAATGTTTGTCAAAGAATATATAGAAGAGTTTTATAGATTGAGTATTAGAGCAAGACTGGTAGAGGATGAAATGGAGAAGGTAGCCAGATATATCAATGGCTTGAGATATGAAATACAAAATGAGATCAACTTGTTGAGTCTGAAGACAATTGAAGATGCCTATCAAGCAGGTTTGAAGGTAGAAGAGAAGATGTTGAGGAAATAAAATCAGAGGAATAGAGGGAAAAGTTTAGTAAGAGGTAGAGGAACTACCAGACCAAGGCTTCAGCAACATTCGAGTGAAGCAGGAATTTCAAGTAGTAGACCGCCACAGAGAGGAGACTTTAATCGAGGAATATTTGCACCCAGAGGAAGAGACCAAGGAAGAGATATTCGATGTTATACATGTGGAGAATGGGGACATGGATCATGGGACTATCCTCATAATAAAGAAACATGTCAGAGGAATATGAATGTGGCTGAGGCAAAGGAAGAGAAACCTCAGATTACAAACAAGGAAGAATCCCCTGAAGTAGGAGAATCCCTATTATTGAAAAAGGTATTGCTTAAGGCAGAGAAAGAGACTAGACAACCAGCTTAGAGAAAGAGTTTATTCAGAACTAAATGCAAATCCAAAGGTAAATATTGTAAAGTGATAATTGACAGTGGAAGCACTGATAACCTTATTTCTATAGATATGGTGGACAAGCTAGGATTAGTGAAGATAATACACCCTACTCCTTAAAAAATGTCATGGTTGCAGAAAGGACATCAGATTATTGTGACAAAACAATGCAAGGTAGAGATACAGATTGGTACTTATAAGGATGTGATATTGCATGATGTAATGCCAATGGATGTATGCCATGTATTTCTAGAGAGACCTTTATAGTTTGATTAGAAAGCTATTCATGATGGAGGGATAAAGACTTATACTCTGGAGAAGGATGGAAATAAAGGTACATTGCTACCATTGAAGGATGAAGCTGACAAAGGAGCACCTGGAAACAATGTTATGCTGATGAGTGTAAAGGAGTTGTTGCAAGAGGTTGGAAAAGGTGAAGAAATGCATTTTTCTGTCATAGGGAGATCAGAGGTAATTTTGACTTACACAAACTTAGATGATTTACTTGAGCAAATCAAAACTTTGTTGAATGATTTTGCTGATATTATTGTGGATGAGATGCCAAATGCATTGCCACCAATCAGGGGTATTAGTCATCATATTGACCTAATACCAGGAGCAATTTTGCCAAACAAAGCACCATACAGATTAACTCCTCAAGAGAATGTAGAAGTTGGAAGACAGGTGTAAGAAATGATTGATAAGGGACCAATCAGAGAAAGTCTTAGTCCATGTGTTGTACCAACAGTACTCAGTCCAAAGAAAGGAGGTGAATGGCGTATGTATATAGATTCCAAAGCCATAAACAATATCACTATTAGGTATAGATTTCCTTTACCATGCATGGATGATTTGATGGATTGTTTGAGTGGGTCAAAGTATTTTACTAAAATAGATTTGAAGAGTGGATATCATCAAATAAGAATTAGAGAAGGGGATGAAAGGGAGACTGCATTAAAACAAACAGTGGGTTGTATGAGTGGTTAGTGATGCCTTTTGGACTCACTAATGCACCTAGCACATTCATGAGATTGATGAATGAAGTCTTGAAGGAATATTCTAGAAAGTTTGTTATTTTTTATCTTGATGTTATTCTAGTTTTTAGTAGAAGAAAAGAAGAACATCTAGAGCATCTTAAGTTGGTTTTAAGAACTTTGCAAAACTAGAAACTACTGATAAATCTAAAGAAATGGAGTTTCATGAAAGAAGAATTAATTTACTTGGGATTTGTATTCTCTAAAAAAGGGTTGAAAATGGATCCAGAGAAAGTCCAAGCAATTTGGAATTGGCCTATTCCAAGGAATATATTTGAGGGAAGAAGCTTTCATGGTATTCCAAGTTTTTATAGGAAATTTATCAAAGGTTTTAGTCAGAGTTGTGCACTAATTCTTGAAAAAATCAAGGAGACTAATCAACCATTCAAGTGGAAAGAAGCAACAGACAGGAAATTTAAGTTGTTGAAGAGGAAAATCACAGAGAAACCAATTTTAGCTTTACCTGATTTTGAAAAAGTATTTCAAGTTGATACAGATGTTAGTGGAGTTGCATTTGGAGCAGTTTTGAGTTAGGAACAGAGACCAGTAGCAAAATTTAGAGAGAAATTAATTGAAGCTAAGAAGAAGTATTCTTCTTATGATAAAAAATTTTATGCTATTGTACAAGCCTTAAAAAAATGGAGACATTATTTACTATGAAAGGAGTTTATATTGTATTTTGACAATCATGCATTACAGTTCATAAACAACCAACCAAAATTGAACCAGAGACATGCCAAGTGGGTAGAGTTTTTACAGAGCTTTACTTTTGTGATAAAACAGAGAAGTGGTAAGTTGAGCAAAGTTTTTGGTGCTTTAAGCAGGGTAAATTTCATGGTGCAAGAATTAAAAGTTGGTATTGTAGGATTTGAAGAAATGGTTGATATGTATAAAGATGATGCAAATTTCAAAGATGTTTATGTAGCTATACAAAATCCAATAGTTCATAACAAAAGTTAGTGGTTAGATTATCTTATCCAAGGAGGTTTATTGTTTAAAGGCAACAAGTTGTGCATTCCCAAATGGTCTATGAGGGAAAACATAATCAAGGAGAGACACAGTGGAGGATTATCTGGTCACTTTGGACAGGACAAAACCTTTGCTGAGGTAAATGTTTTTTACTCTTGGCAAAAGATGCAGACTGATGTTAATAGATTTGTTGATAAGTGCAGGATATGTCAGCATGATAAAGGGAGAAGCTAGAATATAGGATTGTACTAGCCATTGCCAATACCAGACCGACCATGAGATGCAGTTAGTATGGATTTTGTTTTGGGGTTACCTAGAACTCAAAGGGGGAATGATTCCATTTATGCTGTGGTAGATATATTTTCTAAGATGGCACATTTCATTGCATGTAAGAAGACTAGTGATGCAACACATATTGCTAATATATTTTTCTCAGAAGTTGTAAGATTACGTGGATTGCCTGTGAGTATTGTGTTTGATAGAGATGCAAAGTTTGTAGGGTATTTCTGGACAACTCTTTGGAAGAAACTAGGTGCTAACATTAGTTTCAGTTCAGCATACCATCCTCAAACAGATGGACAGACTGAAGTGGTAAATAGAAGCTTGGGGAACATATTGAGAAGTTTAGTTTATCAAAATCCTAAGCAATGAGATTTAGCACTTGCTCAAGCAGATTTTACTTATAATGACACTCCAAACTGAAGTAATGGAATGAGTCCATTTTAGAATTTTTTTGGAATGAATCCAAGAGGTGTGTACGAGCTCTTAAATTTGGGTAAACAGGAGACAAGAAGTGCAAAAGTTGAAAAGTTTGTAGAGCATATGCAGAGACTATAAGATGATGTCAAAGGTAGATTGTAGGAAAGAAGTAGCAAATAAAAAAAAAAGCTGATATGAAGTGAAGAGAAAAAGAATTCTAGGTAAGAGATTTAGTGATGGTGTATTTGAGAAAATAAAGATTTCTTGGTAAGACTTACAATAAACTAAAGATGAAAAAGATAGGGCCATGTAGAATTGTAAGAAAGTTTTCAACTAATGCTTATGAAATTGAATTGCCAGAAGGAATTGGAATATCACCTATCTTCAATTTTGCATATTTGTATCCATACAAAGAGACAGAGGCAGAGCTATAGAAGGAAGCTACAAACGATGAAGTTCAAACTTTGAACTGGGAAGAACAAATGCCAAAGACAATTAAGAAAGAGGTGGAAGCTATTTTGGAGAAAAGAGTATCCAAAAGAACTAGAGGACATGTTTATTTTCAATATCTAGTCAAATGGAAAGGACATCGAGTGGAAGATTCTAGTTAGTTGACAGTAGCAGAGTTGCAGAAGTATTGGGGAAACCTTGAAAGTCTGAGGGATGATTATTTTCTTCCCTAGGAGTTTGATGTAGGAGCATATGGACTTAGCCAGAAATGTGATTGTTTGTTCATGTGTTGTGGTTAAATGAGTTGAATTTCATTGACCTAAGTGGTCAAAAGTCAGTTTTGGTAGAGAGGGTTGGATCTCTCAAAATGATCTTTACTTCATTATTGTAATAATTAGAAAATTTTATTATTTTAGACTAGGGGATAAGTTGTTAGTGTAGGTGTGTAACAGAGGTTAAGAGTAGAGATTTGGTTGTTAGAATGATTAAAATAGAGATCGAGTTGTTAGTGCAGTTAGAAGAGGATTTGACTCATAAAAGAGAAAAGAATGTAATGGAGAAGGATTAGTTGAGATGATTGAGAATTGAGTGAGAAGTGAGAGTTTGAATGATAGATAGAGTTTTTAGATTGAGAGAAAGATCAAATAAATTGCTATAATTAAGCCAAGAGGGCCAAGAATCTGTAACTTCTATTTTATTGAATAATTTGACTAGGTGTGCAACTGTGTGTTAATCCTAGTGCATAATCTTGGTTACACCTGTGTATCTACATTCTGAACCCTAAACAGGTATTCCCTCTGTTTTCACACTTTCATTGTAAATCTCATTGTTTATGTGTTTATCGTTAATCAGGGTCATTTAGCGTTAACTGGTAATCTTGGAATTAAGCACTAAACACTTCTTAAGTGCTTTATTAAAGTTTTATTTAATGCACGTCGGTTGTATTGGAAGAGATGGAAGTGGTATATCATGTCCCTTTCAAGTGGTAAGAGGTAATATTATGAGTCCGCGTGATTAGCTTTAGATCTCAACTCCTAGCAAACAGTGGAGAGAGAAAAAAACTTTTCTCGCATGCCTCCGAAGTGATAAAGACTGTGCTTGAATCTGCGTGAGATCATGTAACAACCTTTGGATTGGACGGATAGATCGACGGTAGAAAATGAACGGGCTAGTTATTGATCGGGATGAGCAATGATCATTAGATCTAGGGAGAGGAGATCAATGGTGTAGAGTGAAGCACCTGTTTAAAAAGGGGAAGTCAACATGCGATCAACGGGTTTAGTGGAAGATGGGACCATCAGGACAAAGTAAGCCACATACAAAATCCACTTGAACGCATTTGATTGGTTATAAAGTTAACAATAGTCTATTTTTAAGAGTACCACCTTACTTTGATCAACCTCCTACATCACCAAGTCTTAAACTGACGAGATGATAGGCACATATCTCAATATGTAACTCCCTTGAGTGTAATGATGAAACATTTTTCTTTGCTTACACTCTTTCCTTCTGAGTTCGTCTTCTGTTAAACTAGATGGCTCTCCCTTGACTGTTGTGCATGTGTTCTCCTTTTTCACACTTGCTCATCTGCTTCACCCATCCTCTACATGATATATCTTCTAGGTTGACTCCTTGGTTGTTTCCCACTGCACCCATAACTGTTGTGCATTAAATTATTTTTTCCTTTTATTGTCCTTTACAATTCCCAAGTCAGCATGGGGTTTTTCCCTTGCTTGAAACCCATAAATTTACAACATCAATCTCATTTAAGACCCCATTCTAGTCCATTTAAATGCCAACAACCATCCTTTAATCATTTTCCTCACTATCCATTTTCTTCCTTTAGCAAGTAAAATAAATATCCCAAGCAATTGACTTCCCTCAATCCCTTGAAATATGTGTCCCTTACTCTCCAATTTTAATTTTCAAAATTCAAAATATATGAGATATTTACATGGAAATATCAATGCAATTACAGGTTGGGTTGTTATAGAACCCTCCCCCTTGGGGGAACACCATCCTTAGCATTATTTGTCCATATGCCAAATAAAGAAAACAACAACATATTATCCTTGGAACATTATATATATAGTTGTTTACAATATTTAAATATACATATGCACATTTTCCTAAACCAACAAAAAAAAGGATAAGTTGTCTTCAATGAATCAACCATTTCCCAAGTGGCTTTCTCTTGCCCAAAGTGGTTCTACTGCAGTTTGACTTACTCTATGAATCAATTCCAAAATATGAGACACCTCTAGTTTAGAATGCATAATGACTCTATCTAAAACTCTTCCTCTAGTTCCACCAGTAGCACATACCAATCAATAACATGATTAGAATCACGTACATGTCCTTTAAGAAACTAAACATGGAATGACATCATGGAGTTTAACTAGATGAGGTAAGGCCAACCTATGGGTTATTGTTCCAATCCTCTCAAGGATCTCAAAAGGCCAAAAAAAACACGGTGACAACTTGGCACATGACCCAATCTTCAAGGAGATTTTCTTGTGTCTAAATCTCAATTAAAAATGTTCCCCAACCTGGAATTCTTTATGCATCTTATGCTGATATACACAACTCTTTTTATTTTCATGTTCTATCTTTAAATTTTTACTAATAACTTGCATTTTCTGTTCCATCTCTTTAATATATCAGTTCTGATAAGGACCTCGCTCACTAAATCACTCTAGCTGATAGGAGTGTTACAAATCCTTCCACACACTTCCTCAAATGGGCTCATATTTAAATACTCTTCTTACCGATTATTATACGAAAAATCTACAAGTGGAAGATATTTTTCCCACTTATTTTGTTAATACATTACATACATCCTCAACATTTCCTCGAGGATTTTATTTACTCTCTCTTTATTTTCCCATCCTTCTATTGATATTATGTTATACTAGATTCTAATTCAGCCTCCAATCCTCGTTATGAAGATTTGTTCCACCTCACTAGCTGATTTGGTGGACTTTATTGCTACAAAATGAGCTACCTTTCTCATTCTCGTAACAAACACCATAACTGCATCATGTTTCCTGGAGTGTTTAGGCATACGCATGATGAAATTATTAGAAATCACCTCCCATTTCCATTCGAAAATGGGAGTGGATGTAATGAATTGGTTGGATGCTTACATTCAACCTTCAATTCATGGAACTCTACGAATTTAGCAACAAAATCAACTACCACAGTTTCCAGATTAGGATAGAATAATTTTTCTTAATGGCCATGAGAGTCTTTTGGTATCCCGGGTGGCTGAAATATCGCTTTGTCGGAAAATCTCTCATGATGAGGCTTTTCAAATCAACAATGATCGACACATAGATTCTATTCTTGAATCTAATCAAGCAATCACCTGTGAGATGATATTTCCCATCTCCTTCATTCTAAATTCCCTTTTGTAGCTTCTTTTAGGTCTTCTAATACTTCTCATCATTTTTTCTTGCATGTTTGACCCCCTCTACTCTGCCCACTCCATATGAAATTATGGCTTCCTAGTGATTCAACTGAATCCTTCTACTGAGTGCATTAACAACTCAGTTTTCCTTGCCTTTAATGTACTGAATTTGAAGTCAAAATGACTAAGTGTAGCCATTCGCCTAGCTTTCGTGGCATTCAACTTAGGTTGATTACATAGGCACTTTAGTCCTCCATGATCTGTCATGAGGTAATGCCTCCACATCTTCAATGCATGAATAATGGAATCTAAATCCAAATCATGAGTCACATAGTTTTTTCGTTCTGATTAAAATTTTGAGACTCATAACTCACTACATGTCTTTCCTGCATCCAGATTCCACTAAGCCCCTCCTTGCAGGGATATTGGAAAATTACAAAATCCTTACATGGATTTACAATCCTCAAGGCTAGTGCATTAATGAGAAACTACTTTAATTGTTAAAAACTAGTTGCATATTCAGATGTCCATTCAATTTTCTTTCCTTTCCTATGGAAGGATGTGATAAGGTTACCTATCTTAGATAATTTCGTGATGAGATTCTTATAGTAGCCTACTAACCCCATCAATTACCTAACCTCATTTACATTTTTTGGTGTGGGCCACTCCATGATGGCCTTGACCTTCTTTGGATCAATTGATATCCCTTCCTTGGAGATAATTCTCCCCAAGTAATGTAGTTGTGACTATAATAATTCACACTTCCTAAGCTTTTCGTAGAGTTTGTGCTCCCTCAACAATTGTGTAACTGTAACCAAGTGCTTATAAATCTCTTCCTTAGTCCTTTAATACACCAAAATTTCATTGAAAATAACAACGTCAAACTTGTCCAAATAAGGATGCAACACGTTATTCAGTAAGCATATGAAAGTGACTGGGGCATAAGCAAGCCCAAACAGTACCACCAAAAACTCATAATGCCTATATCTTGTCTGGAATGTGGTCTTATGAATTTATTCCTCCTTGATCCTCACTTCATGAGGCCCTAACATCAAGTCAATCTTGGAGAATATTGTTTCTCCCAATAACCGATCAAAGAGGTCCTTAATCCATGCAAATGGTTATTTTTTCTTTATGATCACCTTGTTTAATTTCCTATAGTCAATCAATAATTTAAGGGTTCCATAATTATTCTTTAAAAACAACATAGGTGCTTCCCATCGACACACACTTGGCCTTACGTAGCCCTTGTCCAACATCTCCTTTAGCTACAATTTTAGCTCAAACAACTCAGGAGTGATCATTTAATATGGTGCCTTGGATTCTAGTGTTACTCTAGTTACTAAATCAATAGAGAAATATATCTCTTTGTGAGGAGATAATCGAAGGACCCCCACTATAAACACATCTATGTACTGCTGCAAAACTAGATATCTTCTTAGTAGTTTTCTTTCCTCATTCTTAGTATCACTGCCTACTTTCTCATCACTAGATATTTTCAGTTCAAGCAACATGCATCCTTCCTATTGTTGTGATTGGCTTCCATAAACATCATCAACTCATTGATGTAGGCTTTCTCCCTGCTCATCTAAGTATTCAATTCATTTTTGAAAACAATCCACTTTAGTGTTGGTGTTTGTATAACCAATCCATGCCTAATAGCACATTGTACACTCCAAATGGAAAAAAGTTTAGATGTGAAAATGTGGGCATGCCATTTAGCTTGAAATTTCGTGACTTAACCTAGTAGCTTATCTTTCTCTTAGTTGTTGTTTCTATTTGAATCGACCATAGTTCTACATGCATATCATTAGCTAGATGACACTCTTCTACAAGATCTGGACTGACATAACTGTAGTTATAGACCAAACCAATTAAAATACAAATATTTTTGTTGGACAACTTACCTTACATCTCAATGATGGATGCTTGGTGGTCTGCTTGGCGATTATCCACCACTGCATAAGTTCTAGGCATGTTTTTCGCTATGTCACCTATTGTTTGAGGTTCCTGATCACTATAGCTTTGAGGTCTCATGATTTTCTGATGCGAGCAATATTTTTTCTAGTGGTTGTCACCACACATTCAACATTCATTGATTCTCTTGTCCCATGCTTATGATAATCTCTTGCAAGTGGTTGTGCACAATCTTTCTCCCCCTGACAAAATTTCTATTGAAATCAACCTCCACCAACTAAGGTCACACCTTATTTCTTATCAACAATCAATTTGGGACATTTATTCTATTCTTTCACATTAACCTTTAATTTCCAAAGACTTTTAAAACTGGGTCTCCTTTTTTCTTGCTCATAGCAATGCTTGAATTTCTTGATGGCATCATCAAAAGTTTGTGGTGCATAGAACTTGATGCGGTCTCTAAATGACATTGATGACCCTCTAATAAATAATTTAACCTTAGTCTCCTCATCCCTAAGATATGGCAAATATCTCAATAGTTCATGAAATTTGGTAATATAGTCCTCATCTAAAAATTGTCTCAACTTCAGCTCATAAAACTCTTTTGACTTGCACTCATAATATCTCTCTAATAAATATTTTTCCTTGAAGATATTTGCAAACTCCTTCTAGGTCAATCTTTCTTCTATTATTCTTTTCATCTCTTTCAAATCTTCGTATTATCGGGAAATCTAGTGTCCATGCAGAGCTTCTAGTCCCACTAAGATGGGTAGCTATCTTAGAAACAAACAAACTAAAGTTACTTGCGCTTTCCTTTATGAGAAGTAGATGAGAGAGAAGCAGAGAGTACCAAACTCAGTCCTTCGCCTGGCTCCTTGCTTGTTTCCTCTCCCCTTTGACAGGTCTTTGCCACTTATCCCTTGCTTACCCCACTTCAAAGAGCACTTGTAAATTCAAAGCATCATAGTACCATCAAAGCACCGAGATCTACAATCATAAACAATATAGGACCAGATATATATTGACCACAAAAATGCATATATCAACTCAAACATACAAGAATGTGGAGGAAAACTCAAATAGCTTTATTGATAGAAAGAGTAGAAGAGAGGATTACAACCCATTGATATGACCCAGTGTCATCCTCCCAACATGAAATCCCTTCTTCACCTCATGAAAAGCTTAGATCACCCAAGACTATGATGTTCCACAATGAAACCAACAACACTTACAAAAATACAAGATTTCAGCCTCTGGATCTCTGGGATGAGGGATCCATATACAGATGTTTGTAGGTGGGTGAGTCAGCATCTGGGATTGTGATTAGTGTCATTTCTCTGATAGTTCTCAATTCAACTTGGAGATTTCATGATCTCTTACACATCCCTGGGCGAATTCAGAGAGGCAAGTATTACAAGAGAAGTTTAAGGAAGATTCCATGATCATCCACCTTGCAAACTGTCTCTGCCATTTGTCTACTCTCACTCATCGCATCCTACAGAAGGGCTTTCTAGTATGCATCACACTTTTTGCATGTGGCAGGTGAGATGCATCGCACCCTTAGCACTGAGCAGTCTGTATGGTCCAGTTTTGGTCAGTTCTGAGCAGTTTTTCATGGAGAACTTCTGGGAGATGATGTAATTAGTTGACCTTGATCCTTTAGGGTATGAAGCAACATCTTTAGGGACTTAGAAGCCCTTGGTTTATGGACATATTTGATTGGGTTTGCATTGCCCAAATATGTCTATAACAGTTGCCCCCTAAAGTATGAGGTCGTAAATCTTTTTTATGTCGGGTGAAATGCTTTATCATGAGGATCCAAGGTTTTTCGAACTAGAAGGTGACCTGTAATAAGATACAATACAATACATTATCTTCATAATATTTTGATGATATAGCTGAGGCAGGCATTCCCATGCTCAACTTTATAAATTCATTCTCATGTACATAGGATAGACAACTGTCTGTGTGGCAGACTGATGATTCTGATAGAGCCATCATCCTTTAGCTTAGATGATTATCTGTGCATCAATGATGTACATTTGATGTCTCTATTTTCCTAAATATATTGCAGCCCAGATGGGTGAAACTAGATCCAGGGTCTTCAAAACTCATTCAATCTTCGCTCGAAGTACAAGTCGATCCATGTGAAAAGATGTCTCAGAGTCGAACATGGAAAGACATCACCTGATTACTAGCCAATGATGTAAGCTATTAACAGGCGTGAGAGGAATCACCGATAATGATGATGACCCTCAAGGTATGATAGTACAATTAACGTGGTGTGAAAATGGGACTTGGCGTCGAACACCACACAAAATCTTTTAGTCGAAGGCCATTGATGTAAACCTGTCGTCGGAAGTGAGAAACTTGCCATTGAGGCATGCAAGCTTCAAAGTACTTAAAGGGTTGTTCCTAGGTCGACTTCTTGGATAATGAGCTGATGTTGACAAGAAGTGACCCGTCGTAGGAGGGCATTAATGAATCCCACATCTACGATGTGAAACAGAGAAAATGATTTTGTGGAGGTGAAAACGATCTGATGATACAAGGTTCAGGGTGGCGGTCATGAAAGAAT
>APFE030402516.1:88095-108714 GCA_000404065.3 Pinus taeda
GGGTAATATAAAGAGACAAAGGGAGATAGAGATATAGATGGAAAGATAAGAGAGAGAAGAAGAGAGAGATGGAGACAGGGAGGAAGGATAGAAATATTGATATATATGGAGTGAGAGTGTGTGTGCATTTGGGGGGATGAGATAGAGAGAGAAAGGAGAGATGGAGGGATATATAGATATATATGAAGTGGGGAGAGAAGGAAGAATATTTCTTGCACTAGATGCATTAATTTCCGTGTATATGGTGATTTCTAATCCTATTTTCTTGCTTGGACTAGATGCACTGATTTTAGTGTAGGTTTTGATTTCTAATGATATTTTATTGCTTGCACTAGATACATTGATTTCAATGTAGATGATTTCTGATCCTATTTAATTGCTTGCACTAAATTCAACATTGATTTCAATGCACTAAATGCAACATTGATTTCAGTGTAGATGGTTATTTCTAATCCTATTTGATTGCTTACACTAGACGCATTTATTTCAATGTAGATGTTGATTTCTAATAATATTTGGTTGCTTGCACTTGATGCGCTGATTTAAATGTAGATGATTTCTAATCCTATTTGATTGCTTGCACTAAATGAATTGAATTCAATGTAGATGGTGATTGATAATCTTATCTAATTGCTTGCACTAGATGCATTGATTTCAATGTATATGGTGATTTCTAATCCTATTTGGTTTGTTGCACTAGATGCATTGATTTTAGTGTAGATGGTGATTTCTAATCCTATTTTATTGCTTGCATTAGATGCATTGATTTCAGTGTAGATGTTGGTTTATAATCTTATTTTCATACTTTCTCTAAATGCATTAATTTGAGTGTAAGTGTTGTTTTCTAATCTTATTTGATTGCTTTCATTAGTTGCATTGATTTCAATGTAGATTTTGATTTTTGATTTGATGTAATTGGATGTATGATGACACATTAATTTTAAAGTGATTGGATTAACATTGTGCATTGATTTCAGTGTAAGCACAAAAAAATATTGACAATGTACATTGATTTGTGTGTTATAGTAATTCAAGCTATTAATATTGGAGAAGACGTGTTAATTTTAGGATAACAATGGTATGTTATATGCTTAGAGTAATTTTACTTCAATTTTCTTTATTAGCCCAATATCATATCCAGTATAGCAATCACATCAACATTATAGTAAAATGCAGATGGAACATAAACAATAGTAGTAGAAGACAATCCAACACAAGAGAAGATGAGATATGCCACCAACCAGGGCCAAACCCCAATGTGGGGAAACCCTTGATTAATTATTTTTATAATTATTAAAAAGTTTAGGAGAGAGAGAGTACAATTCACAATATTCACTTGCCCAAACTGATCAGTCAAAACAACAAAAACAAAAAGCCCTAACCAGAAAGTCAACGCTAGTCAACATGGTTGAAATTAACCTCCAAAATAGCTCGGTCAACCTTGGTCAACTTGGCCTCCAACAACAATGTAATGTCACCCAAAATAGTTGGAAAATAACAAGTCAAATCTCATCAACAAAATTCAATGCAACGACCTGAATTAGGGCAGCCAACATTGGTCAACGAAGGGGTCAAAATGCCTCGATTTTTGTGCCCAAAAAATGACCTACCCAAATAGAAGTCTCCTTCACAAAACCTAAGTCAAACAAGGTCAATTTTGGTCAAAGTCAACCTCCTAAAATTTCAGGCTCCTAAAATTTTAGTCTCTTGAAATTTCAGCCTCCTGGAATTTTGGTCAAATCTAGTCAATGCAGTAGCTAGAAAAGACAATCTTCCTTTTACATGTGTCGAGAGAGAGGGACCTAGAAATCTTTACCTAATAAATATGAGAGAGAGAAAGATGAATGAGATGAGATGCCAAAATGAGGAGGAGGCACTTTGTATTTATATGAAACGTTGAAGGCTAGAGGAGGCTAATTTGATGGTTGGCTGACCTTGATAATTTGTCCATAATCAAAATAAATTCATAACTTCATTTGTACATGTTAGAATTGGATGATCTTTAGATGAATCCTACACCTCTCAGAAATAGGAAGCCAAGAAAAATATCAGCTGCCTCATAAGAGTTGTCGCAAGTGTTGTTTGGCCCCAGTTTCTAAATTTAATGCTCCCTCTCAACTAGGGAGAACATCATCTGCCAAACTATCTGACAATTTGTACCATCCATGTCACTACACTACCCTGCTCTACTAAACCATGAAGAAAGAAGAAATGATCTTGAATGTATCATACCATTCTCCATTGACCCGATGTCAGTCTCCAATAATTGAGAGTGTGTCATACCACTCTTAACTGAACTGTAGTCAGTTTCCATTAATCCCATATCAATATCAACATCCTAGCATAGGGAGTACAGTAGTACATGATGCTTCCATCGGTAGTACTATTGTCCCTATCCTCATTTCCTTAGTAATTAGCTAGGTGCGAGGTACTTCCCATGAGTCTCAGACTGCATGGGTAGGATTTGTCGGCATGCGAAGGTGCACCATTCATCTTGGTTGTATGCCATAGAGGAGGGTGAACCGTTAGCCTATGCATATGCCACCATGGGGTATCATACGGTAAGGTGAACCATTCACTATATACAAAGTGCACAACTAGGGGAGAGTGAGTCACCCTATGGTTGCTCATTGCTCCAAGAAGTACCCCAAGCCCCTCGGATATCCCAAAGCTCACTATCCATCTTATACAGGACCCTCATAAGAGGGTCTCTCCATGACTTGAAGTCGTTTATGGAAGGTTAAGAATTTGACCTTCCCGCTGGGCTTTGTAATAATATCGGTGACCCGGTCATCGGTCCCAATATGATGGAGCCTTATTTCTCCTTGTTGTACCATATCCCAAATAAAGTTGTACTTGATATCAATATGCTTGGATCGATCCTGAAACACAAAATTCTAAGAAAGACAAATCCCAGTCTAGTTGTCACAGAAGATCACGGTGGTATCCAACACATGTCCAAACAAATCACTAAAGAGCTTCCTCAACCAGACGACTTCATAGGAAGTCAAACTAGTAGCAATGTATTCAGCCTTAGTGGTTCTTAAAGCAGCCAACTTTTACTTCCTCCTCATCCATGATATTGAAGAAAAACCTATAGAGAAGAAACATCTTGATGTGCTTTTGTGATCCACCACACTACCAGCCCAGTCTGCATCAGAGTAACCATGAAGCCTCACATTCCTGGCAATATATCTTAGTCCATAAGTAGTTGTGCCCTTGAGATATCTCATGAGATTCTTGTCAGAAATCCAATGTATATGATGAGGCTCAACCATAAATTGACTCAATGTTTTCACTGCAAAACATATGTCTGGGCGGGAGTTCACCAAGAACATCAGGGCCCTATGAGTTCATGATACTCAAAGGGATTTCCCAAATTGGGCCGAGTAGCACTTCCACATAACTTCTTGAAATTAACTTCCATCGGAGTAGTCATGGACTTGTAGTCCACCACCCCAAATATTTCAAGTAGCTTCACAACATATGTTCCTTGAGAAATTAAAATATCCCCTGGCTTTTTCTACTAATCCAATCGTAGGAAGTAATGCATTAGTCCTAGGTCCTTCATATCAAATTAGGAAGTGAAATCTCTCTTAAATTAATGAATAAGAGGGTTTTCACCTGTTATAAAGAGACCCTCCACATAGAGTACCAAGATGAGAGGTCTATAATTCTCAACCTTAATGTAAAGGCTTGGATCAACTTCACTTATTGTAAATCATAGCTTCATCAGATAACTATTGATCCTCTCATAACAAGAGTGGGATGTTTGCTTCAACCCATAGAGGGATTCCTTCAACCTGCATACATGTGTCTCAAAATATTTAACTTAAAATTCCTGAAGTTGCTCCACATAGACTTCCTCCTTAAGTGAACCATGCAAGAAGGAAGTGTTGACATCCATCTAGTGTAGATTCCATCCTCGCGAGGAAATAAGGGATATAATCGAACGACTGGTGGTGTAGTAAGAAACAGATGAAAATACCTCATCATAACCTAAACCTTCCTTTTGAGAGAAGCCTCAAGCAACAAATATGGACTTGAACTTCTCAGCACTTCCATCAGCACCATGAAAATTTTGTAGATCCATTTAGAGGTGACAACATATTTGTCCTAGGGTCTAGGGATGAGATCCCAGACATCATTCATCAGAATTGACTCTTATTATTCGTTCATATCATCCTTCCATACTTGTTGTTTCACAACTTCTTCAAATTAGCAAGGTTCAGACTGAATAATGGTGCTCATAGTAGTTAAGTACTCTTGGTAACTATTAGGCTTCTTTATTTCACAAAATGTCCCCCTCAGTGCAACATGTCTGTCAACATCTCTGAGAGTTTCCCTCAGTCATGAGGGTCTGCTTTTGGAGGAGAAGGGCTCATTTGGTGGAGGATCAACAGGATAAATCGGTTCTTCAACATAGGACATCAGCTCATCCTGCGAATCTCCTTGATTTCATGCATCTTCTTCTTTGTCCTTCCTTGGAATAGGAAGGTTGTTAATCTTCATTAGGGCAGCATCCTCATCGAAGGTGACATCATGACTCAACTCTAATTCACTTTGACTAGGCACATAGATTATATGTGCCTTAGAAGTTTCACGGTAGCCCACAAAAGTTCCTTTCTTCCCAGATGCCTCCAATTTACTTCTTTTTTGTTTCGGGACATGAAAGTATATGGGGCTACCAAAAATTCTAAAATGATAAGAATCAGGCTTCTTACTGGTGAAAACTTGTTCGGGAGTTTTGGAGTCAATTTTTTGTTGAGGGCATCGATTTTAAATGTACACAATAATGCTGGAAACTTCTTCCCATAGGAAATTTGGAAATCCTTGATCATGAAGCATGGAATGGGTGGCTTCTATAATGGAATGATTTTTCCTTTCAGCAACACCATTTTTCTCAGGACTATATGCAGGAATAGTCTCCCTCTTAATGTTAACTTCCCTGTAATAGTCATTGAATTCATTTGACTCATACTCAGTTCCATTATCAGTCCTCAATATCTTTCTCTTATTCCTTGTTTTATTTTTCATGAAGGATTTGAAGGCACGAAACCATGAGAATATTTCGTCCTTCTTCTTCGAGAAATATATCCAAGTTTTTCAAGAGAATTTGTCCACAGAGGTAGCATAATATAAATATCATCCTAGTGATGTCACATACAACATACTACATAGATCAGAATGAGCCAATTACAAAATGTCTATGGTCTTGCTATCACTTGAGGGCAATGGTCCCCTTGTATGTTTTCCCTCTGCACATCCCTGACATACACCTTCATGCTCTATTCTGAATTTGGGCATACCTGTAACCATGTTCCTTGCATTGGGTAGAGCCTTATAGTGAAGATGAGAAAACCTCTGGTGCCATAGTTCATATTGAAGAGATGTGTCGTAAGACATGGCTCTTAGAGGACTTCCACCGACTTGATATAAACTGTCAAGCTTGAATCCAAGGTTAAATGATTATTTGAAATTTCTTTTCCACACACGTACCTTTGCATCGATGAATGCCACCTTGAATACTTTGTCTTCCATCACTGAGATAGACATTAGATTCTTCTTTAGATCGGTACATATAGTACTTATTGAAGATGAATGGTGTTACCTTGATTCAATTGAAGGGTAACATTCCCAACTCCATTCTCGAGATAGGTGGCATTGTATCCAAGGATAATTTCCAAATTTTTATCCTTCTCTATTATATTTGAAAGAGCTTCCTTGTGCTTGGTGAAGTGCCTTGAGGAACCACTATCAATCAACCAATTTCCCAAAGTATCCAAAGGAGAGGCAGTAGAGAGGGCAAATATAAGATAAAATTCCTTTTGCTTAGAATTTACAACATTGGATTCATCATACCTCGAGTTTCTTGTTCTTCTAGAAGCTCAATCATTTCCCAATTGAGTAGCCGAAGCATTCCTTTTCACTTTGTTGTTGAACCAACCATTCCTTTGTTCATTGTTGTTTCTCCTGGAGTGATTGTGATCATCATCATGAGATGTGCCCCTTCTATTTGAACACTTCGTGGCATAGTGACCAAACTTGTTGCAAATGAAGCATCTTCCCTTCCTTCCATTTTTGAATCTCAGTCTTCCTTGACATTGCTTATTTGAACCTATAATGTTATTCCTCTTGGCATGAGCAAAGAATGCTGTAGGATTATTCCTATTCGAAGGCATCTCCAATTCCATCATCCTTGTTCCTTCTTGAGAACATCTAGTCAGCAATTCTTCAAATCCTAGAGTTTTATTGTTATTGGGAATAGTAGTGTTGAACACATTCCATTTAGGAGAATGACCTCCAAGGGAAATAAGAGTGAGATCCCTGTCAGTAATAACTTCACCAATCAAAAGAAGATCATTTTTTCTGTTGGTAATATTCATGAAGTAGGATTGAATATCCTCACCTTTTCCCTTGTTTATATCCTTCATGTTGTTCTTGAGGAAAAAAAAAATGATTTTCATTGCTAGATTTGAACATGCTAACCAAATTGTCATATCTCTCCTTTGATGTACTCAAATCGAAGATGTAAGAAACTAAGAGGTTATGAATATAATCCATGATGATATTCTTGGATTTGAATTCACCCTTCTTGTACTTTGTCTTAGCAGTAACTGGTGCATTTGAAGGAGGTTCCAGAATCTTTCCCTGCACATAATCCATGACATCTTCCTCCTCTAAAGTTAAATCAAGAGACATCTTCCATGCATGATTATCCGACTTATCATGAAGCTTATCATCAGACTTGAAGTAGGATGTGGAGGCCACTGAGATGTTTTCTTGATCTGTGATTTCTCCTCTTAGTGATTTCTCTTCACTCATGCTTGGGCTCTATCTTCACCTCAGCTCCGATACCATGCTAATTTTAGGATAATAATGGTATGCTCTATGCTTAGAGAAATTTTACTTCAATTTTCTTTATTAGTCCAATATCATATCCAGTATAGCAATCACATCAACATGATAGTAAAATGTAGATAGAACATAAAAAATAACATTAGAAGACAAGACAACACAAGAGGACACAAGATATGGCACCAGCTAGGGACAAACCCCAATGTGGGGAAACCCTTCATCAATTCTTCTTATAATTATTCAAAAGTTTAGTAGAGAGAGAGAGAGTACAATTTACAATATTCAATTGCCAAAACTGATCAGTTAAAACAACAGAAATAGAAATCCCTAACTAGAAAGTTAATGCTGGTTAACAAGGCTGAAATTGACCTCCAAAGCATCTCGGTCAACCTTAGTCAACTCGGCCTCCAATAGCAAGATAATGCAACCCAAAACAGCTTGAAAATAACTAGTCAAATATGGTCAGCAAAAGTCAACACAAAAACATGAATTAGGGTAGCCAATGCTGGTCAACGCAGGGGTCAAACTACCTCAATTTTTATACCAAAAACAATGACCTGCCCAAACAGAATTCTGCTTCATACAACTGAAGTCAAATAGGGTCAACGCTGGTCAAAGTCAACCTCCTAAAATTTCAGTCTCCTAAAATTTCGACCTCCTGAAATTTCAGTCAAAATTGGTTAATGCAACAACAAGAAAAGGTAGTCTTGCTTTCACACATGTGAAGAGAGAGAGAGAGAGAGAGAGAGAGAGAGAGAGAGGCTTAGAAATCTATACCCAATCAAGATGGGAAAGAGAAAGATGAATGAGATGAGATGTCAAAATGAGGAGGAGGCACCTTGTATTTATATGAAATGTTGAAGGCTAGAGGAGGCTAATTTGATGGTTGGCTGACCTTGCGAATTTGTCCATAATCAAAATAAATTCATAACTTCATTTGTACATGTTGGAATGGGATGATATTTAGATCAATCCTAGACCTCTCAGAAAGAGAAATCCAAGAAAAATGTCAGCTGCCTCATAAGAGCTGTCCAAAGTAATGTTTCGCCCTAGTTGCCAAATTTAACAAAAAGGGAGACAAGGTATGATGTTTACTACAATAGCTTGAGATAAAGGGTTAAATGGTTTATGATTTAACCTATCCTTTTCATATAATCGATATAAAAAGATGAAAAAAGTAACAAGGCTCACAATAAGAATAGTATAAGAAAATAGTTTGAAATTAATCACAATGAGACTATTTAAAATAGACTATATTTTTATTATTCACATTTTCTATCATTCAACCTTATTATATTCTCACTTTACTTTCAAAATTTTTATTTCATCAATTTTCATCATTAAAATTATTAACAATATTTATCATCTCAACAAACTGAGTTAGCTAAGAAAATTTAAAATTAAAATGACTAGATTAATGTGAGACATATTTAACATATTGAAAATGATTATATTAATACTATATGAATTTACGTATTATTGATAAAATTAATCACATGTTCATTAGATTTTCTTTGGCCACACACAACTGAAAGCAGCCTAGATCCATCTTAACTCTTGATCTATCAAGCTCCAAGGGAAGAATATTTCTTACACTAGATGCATTGATTTCAGTGTAGATGGTGATTTTTAATCCTATTTGCTTTCTTGCACTAGATGCATTGATTTTAGTGTAGATTTTGATTTCTAATGATATTTTATTGCTTGCACTAGATGCATTGATTTTAATGTAGGTGATTTCTAATGGTATTTAATTACTTGCACTAAATGCACCATTGATTTCAGTGTAGGTGATGATTTCTAATCCTATTTTATTGCTTGCACTACATGCATTTATTTCAATGTAGATGTTGATTTCTTATAATATTTGATTTCTCACACTCAATTTATTAATTTAAATGTAGATTATTTCTAATCTTATTTGATTGCTTTTACTAAATGCATTGATTTCAGTATAGATGGCGATTTCTAATCCTATTTGATCTCTTACACTAGATGCATTGATTTCAGTGTAGATGATTATTTCTAATCCTATTTGTTTGCTTGCACTAGATGCATTGATTTTAGTGTAGATGATAATTTCTAAATCTATTTGATTTCTTGCACTAGATGCATTAATTTCAGTGTAGATGTTGATTTATAATCTTATTTGTTTACTTTCACTATATGCATTGATTTGAGTGTAAATGTTGTTTTCTAATCTTATTTGATTTCTTACATTATATGAATTGATTTCAGTGTATATCTTGATTTCTGATTTGATGTAATTGGATGTATGATGGTACATTAATTTTAAACTGATTGGATTAACATTGTGCATTGAGTTCAGTGTAAGCACAAAACAATATTGACAATGTACATTGATTTTTATGTTATAGTAATTCAACCTATTAATATTGTAGAGAAAGAGAGACAACGTATCATGTTTACTACAATAGATCGATCTAAATATTTAAATGGTTTATGACATAACCTGTTCTTTTCATATAATCGATATGAAAAATGACAATTGATACAAAAAGATGACAAAAGTGACAAGGGTGACAATATGAATAGTAGAAGAAAATAGTTTGAGATTAATCACAATGAAGACTATTTATAATTGACTATATTCTTATTATTCATATTTTATATCATTCAACACTATTACTTTGTCACTTTACATTCAAAAAATTTATTTCATCAATTTTCATCATTAAAGTTATTAATAATATTTATCATCTCAACAAACTGAGGTAACTAAGAAAATTTAAAATTAAAATGACCAGATTAATCTGAGATATATTTAGCATATTTAAAATCATTATATTGACATTAGATAAATTTACATATTATTGATAAAGTTACTCATATGTTCGTTAGATTTTCATTGGCCGCACGAGTGAAACTAGCCTAGATCCATCTTAGCTCCGGATCTATCAAGCTCCGAAAGGGATAAAATCTTTCAAGGTGCAAGCCTTTCTTAAAGTTTTGCACTCAAAAATTAGGTTTGCACCTCGAGATATTTGATCCCTCTTGGCACTTGATAGATCCAGAGTTAAGATGGATCTAAGATGGTAAGTTATAAAACCATGTCACATAACCTTGGCAATCCGGATGGAGATGAGACTACGAATGTATGTATAACCTTAAGCATTTGGGTAGAGATAAGGGCCTTAGCCCCAAGGGCCATAAAACCCATATAACCCCACATCTTGACCAAGGGTTTGTAATAATTCATGTTGCCTTGTTGAGTGATCACTGTTGTTTTATAGATTAATGTGGGGCATCAGATGGCGAGGGTCCACAAGTGCCCCCCCCCAACACACACACACACAGATATATATAATCAATTATATTAAGGTTTACACGTGGAGGGTGATGCAAGGTGTGTGGCACTAAAGTAACCTTCACGACCAGGTGACATGATAGAGTGGTAACATGATATGTGGGCACACGTGGAGACCATATGTGTACCCCATGGAAAAAAAGAGAAAGATGACACTTTTAAATTAATGAAACTTTAAATATTATAACTTGATATTCCAAAGTTCGATTTGGAAAAAAAAATCTGGCATTGGAAATGTCTCACTAAGTGAAACATGATGAAGATATCCAAAGTGAGAAGAAAGTAAAAATAAAAATAAAAAATTATCTGATTTCTCTAGCTATACGAGGGAAGTTGGGTAAGTATAGTGAGCACATCCGAGAGGGTAACAGGTTGTGTTTACAGGTGCTATCAGAGCTTCCAGGTTCAACACATTCCTCTAGAAGTGAATGGATCTCAACGATGAGTATAATATTTGGATGTGAGTAAGATGGTATCCTACTCATAGCATTTGATTTGGATTACACATTAACTACAATGATGTTCGACATGTTATTTCGATAAATACCTAGGAAATTCATGTGCTTGCTAGTTTTCATCTTGAAGGTATGGGCAAATTGTGGTTGTGACCCTCAGGATCTGTCATTTTCTTTAATTTTACTGAACTACCTATATAATACCCATATAAAGACTTTTTTGTGACTTTTATTTTTTTTTTGGAAATTAAAAAAATGACATGTGATGGAAAATTATTTTTTTTTCGAACAAAAGAAAATAATATGAATCAAAATTTATGTGAGAACATTAATCCTCTTAGAAATATGTTAAAGAGGATGACATGGGAGATTAACCTCTAACTTTTAGAGAAAATAGTTGAAGTTAGTTATGCCTAAAGAGGCAGAAAAATAAAAAGAAGATAAACAAGAATCTTCCTTTTGTCTTTTTGATATAGACTTTCTGAAAGAAAAAGAAAGATATTACAACTCACAAATAAGTACAATCTTGGAGAAAAATACCCTGTAGTGGAATATGTCATAGATACCATGGGAGATAAAGACAATATCTTGGAAACCATACCAAAATGAGAGTTAGGCTAGTGAATCTACAAAATGGTTAGTAGGATACTGAGAGGTTGTGGAGGTAAAGATCTAAAGGTATTTTCTCCCTGGCTATGTATGACAGTTAGTGGAAGAGCTTAGGAAAAACTTACTAGACAAGTCAATTCAAGACTCAAAGGAATTTAGAAGCTTCTAACTTATTTCTAAGGGAAACCTAGATAAGTACTTGGTATTTACATAACCAATATAAGTTATGAGTTTAATGTTATGTTGGTGCATGCAAATTTTATAAGAGCATTTAAATTCAGTATAACATAGGATATTTTGTTTGACTAACACTGTGTTGTAGGTAATAGAGGATATGAACAGAGTTCACGTTATAGGATATACTTATTGATTAAAATAGAAAGGAGAAAATTTATGAACATAGGGAATTTGTTTGTGTTACTAATGATAAATAAATAAGGAAAACATATTCTTAAAAACATATTCTTGCTTATTTTGTAGAACAAAATTGTATGTTAAAAAAAAACAGTGTTCCTCTTTAGGTGTAGAAGGAATGGTAAGTGATTCTTAGAATTACTATGATAGTGAAGATGAAGTTAGTATTTATGCTCGGGTCAGACTTATAGAGTCCTAATAGTAAGATAACCCTTTAAGGACCTTACAAGGTTAGTCCTGTGCATGACGTGGCTAGGTCACAAAAAACTGATAATGGTTTCCCATTAGAAGTAACCATTGAGTCTCTCGCTAAATAAACAATACACAAGCACACCAACACACCACACAGATATATAATATAAATTAATATATATAATAATATAATAATATATAAATATATATAAATAAGTATAGTTATCAATCTTTTTATATCTTTATAAGAAAACTATATTATATTTGGAAGGGAACCCTGAATCTTTGTATAAAAATTAGTTTGTGCAAAACAATAAAAAATTACTTGGAAAATAAAGGGCCAAAAAGATACTAACTATACAAAACATGAAAACTAGATTTCTTCCATAAGAAACAACACATAACCATTTAAAATGAGTGTTGTAGTTGTACATGAATAATTTCAAAGGTTAAATCAATAACTGAAAAAATGTATTATAGACATACATAGATTCGAACTGTGTTTTTTCTCCATACAAGATGCATGATGGGTTTTACACCCTAAATGTATATTAAAAGTTCAAGTGATTATTTGTGTAGTAGAAGACTGAAAATAAATATATACATATATATGCACATTGAAGAACATAAAAGTTAAACAAACCCTAGGTTGGGTTTGGCCTTTCCAAGACTTGAAAGTGTCAACGTTTTACAAAATTTACACATCAATATAGAGTATCGGTCGATAGCCATGAGGGCTAATGAACATAAAACCCCTAGCCAACAAAAGAATAAAATAAATCGGGCCCTCAAATTTCATGGGCATGTCGCTTTTAATACCTACACGTAAACCTTCGGCTGGAATAGGGTTCTACCAAAAACTTTAAAATTGCAATAAGCACTACAAGTTCCAAGCCATAACCCAGAAAGAGAGGAAAATAGTGATATTTAAAACTTATAACCCCTCCAAAGTAAATTGGGAAGTTTAAACTTATGCAAGAGTGAGAGACTTCATTAATTTAGATTGGCGCTCTCCATTCTTACCTAGGCAATAAAATAAACAATCAATTCTAGAAATGTGTAAAGGAAAAGTCTAGAGCCTTGGAATTTTAATCAAAGGTCATCGATGCCCAAGGCAAGGTAATGGGGATGTGAGTGTGTCTACGAAGAGACCTACAATGAGCAAACAAGAAATACGTGTGTTGGATGTACATTTAATAGAAGATAACTAGAGGAAAAAATAATAAATATGTTTAAGAATTCTTATTTAAAACCTTTCTTTATGATGGGAATTAGGAACATCAAATGACAAAGTTGGAGCCATGAACATTCTAGAGTGATTAAATTTTAAAACCATCAAGAAAAAATTAATTGGGAAAGAGAGGAAACCCTCATCAACTCTAGCGAAACCAAAAAACTTACCATGCAAATTGAACATGTTTTATGATGAGTGAAGAAAATGCAATTAATTACAAACTTTACCAAATGAAAGAAAAAAAATTAAGAAGGGTGTAAATGTTCCCATATGGAACTTTAATTATACATGCAAGTTGTCAAGATGCATATTCCTGCTCACGATGGACCAAAGGAATCAAGCACTAAGGAAGAATTATGCAAGTAATGCCTCAAGATCATTTGAAAGCAATGTTAGGATTTGGAGCTGAGGATAAAGTTCCTCTCTTGAAAGAGCAGAAGTCAAGATGAGAACTTGATAGAGGGTTTGGGTCAATTAGTTACCAAACCCTTACCCAACATTATCTCCACCATTCATTTTAAGAATTAAATCAAGATCGTGGATGACAACTATGACACACTTCAAACCAAGAACCCAACCATGTATGAAAGAATATGACGTGTAATCAATCCATGATTTTCAAACTATGCATGGTTGACAAATTATGTGTGAAATCTTAACCAAACTTTAGAATTTGTAACAAATTTTGTGGGGAAAATATATGATAAGCAATGAAAACCCTTAACGAATGTCCAAAATGGAAGTGATATGTGGTTAACAAGGGTCAAAATGCCAAACACCAATCATTCGATGGAATTCAAAGGGAAAAGGTGAATTAATGTGAAGGACCAAACTTGGCGTTAAAGAAGAAGAGGTGTTTTCCTTAATGTATATATAAGAGGAAAAAAGGTCAAGGGTATTAGGTTGGCATAGTGAATCCAAATGCAAAACTTACCTCAAGAAAGGTCCTTGGAATAGTCACGTGTTAATAATAAAGGGACATAGTGCAATGTTCTAATGCATGTGAAACCAAGAAATTGAATAGGAATAAATACAATGTTTTCCAATGAAAAACTATATAAAGTCTTATGATTATAGATTTTCAAGTAATTGAGTTTATTCTGGTGAGTTTTGGTAAAACAAAATATAGGAAAATTATGATTTATTCCCCATGTTATCTAATAAAAAAGAAACTTATGAATAATTTAAGTGATTTTTGAAAATTTTAATTTCAAAGTTGGAGATGTTACATATAGTATTAGAAAAAAGGGTTTCAGCGCTGGGACATTGATATAATCACACTATTATTAAATTAGTAATGTTGGTGTATATATAGAGGAATAACTCATGAAAGAAACATGTCAAAGCACCAAGAATGGTTGAACCATAAAAAATAACTCTTATATGCGAAGAAGAACTTTATGTACATTTAGGACAATAGGCGAAAATACCCACTAGGGAGTTGTTAGATGTGATGAAGAATTTACAGACACAATTGTGAAATTTGCGAGATGGACATGAGAAACTAGTAAAGGCCAACAGAGATTGAGAATAATTCATTAAGAATTTAACAGAAAAATCAATCCCCAAGATAGTGGAAACAACAAGGAATGAGAAGAATTAGGTTGATACTTCCAAGCGAGAAACTACTGAAAATATGGTAGAAAGTGAGGAGGAAGCGTTGGAGGGAGAAGAGGAACACAATTCCTCTAAAATGCGAATAAAGCTAGAGTAGAAACCTAAAGTGGAATTGCACAGAGAATTTAAGAAAATTCGACCCCCAACCTTTGATGGGGAAATAATAGAGTCCACTAAGGTTTGGTTCCTTAATATTAATAGATACTTTCAAGTATATGATTATTCCAATGAATTAAAAGTCAAGTTGACAACCTATCAGTTGTAGGGAAAGGGCTACATGTGGTGGGAAGAAATGAGGACAATCCATAACCTATAAGGAAAAGAGGTTAACTAGGAAGAGTTTCAACATTTATTTATAGGAAAATACTTAATAGAGCATTACATTGATGATAGGGCCAAAGAATTCCATGAATTGAAGTTGGGGCAATTGACAATGGATAATTTGGTCAACAAGTTTAATCATATATTATGTTATGTACCATATCTTCAGATGAAAATGATAAAATGCAATGATTCTTAAGTTGTCTTCCACATTATTTCAATTAAAGAATCGAGTATGATAACCCAGAGACCATGGATGAAGTAATAAAAAAGGTTTGATTATGTTATCAACAGGCCAAGCAGAAGAACGAAAAATTAAAATCTTGGTCCAACAAGAAAAAGGACCAGATGGCTAAAGGAGGAAATAATAGAAAATATGGGTCCTTTAAGAAGTCCTAAAAAAGTAACCGGATCCAAATTCGGAATAAAAATAGCAGTCAACCAACAAAAACACCGACCAATATCAAGTTGGTTCTAAACAAGTGATGTTGGTAAATGTGGTGATGGTAAGTATAAATAAACTCTAAAGTGTTGGGGTTATGGAGAGCCCCATTTATAATGAAATTATCATTACAATACCTTATCTGTGCAAAATTTACAACACTTTTAGGATGCCTCTACAGTTAATGACATAGCTAGAAACATACCACATATCAATGCAAGAATAGAAGGACGTTAAGCAAAATATCAATCCAAAATTGTGGAATTTGAAGGTACTATTTTTTACCAAACTATTTATGTATTAATAGATCCTCGAAATAGCCTAAGTTATATTATCCCTCAAGTGGTAGAAAAGTGTAAAATTAAGTTTGGAAAATATAAGAATTTGTGGTTGGTTTAGCTGGCCACAGGGACAAAATGAAAAGTTACAAACTAGATAAAGGCATGCTCAGTATATTTAAATCGATTTAAGAGAACTATAAACATAAATATTGTACCCTTGGGTTGATATGAAATTCTTATAGGGATGGATTGGTTGGAAAGGCACCGAGTAATGGTAAACAATCCAAAAATATCACTTGTACAACTGAAATGAAAATTTGTAGGGTATAAGGGGTATACACAGACTATATTTATTTGGTAAATATCATCGTTGCAAATAAAAGGGGTTGTAAGAAAAGGATGTCAACTTTTCACCATCCAAGTGGACAATCATTTTTAAAACCAAATAGATAAATTTGTAAACGATTTGGAAGTTATTTAGGACTACATAGATGTGTTTCTAGACAAAATTATAGGTCTGCCCCTAAAAACAGAAATAGATTTCTCTAGAGAAATAATACTAGGGGAAAATCTAGTGTTAAAAGATCCTTATTAGATGAGTGTACCTGAGCTAATAAAATAAAAAATTCAATAGAAATAAATGATTAAAAAGAGATATATCCAACCTAATGCGTCATCATGGGGTGTACCAATATTTTTTGTCCAGAAGAAAGATAGGACTTTTAGACTTTATATTGATTATGGTCAATTAAATAATCCAATGGTCAAAAATAAGTACCCCCTACTGATGATAGATGATTTATTTGATCAAATGGGTTGACTGTATTTCTAAAAATATACCTCATATCAAGTTACCACTAGCTAAGGATCAAAGAGGAGGATATACCGAAAACAACCTTCCACACATGGAATAGACATTAGAAATTTATAGTATTACCATTTGGAATTACTAATGCATGTGCTATCTTCATGTGTTTAATGAACAATGGTTTAAGTTTTTTGATAAGTTTTTGTTAATTTTCATACATGATATATTAATCTATTCTAAGACCCAAGAAGAGCACAAACAACATATGGAAATAGTGTTGTAGCCCTTGCATGAACACCAATCGTATGAAAAATTTAGTAAGTGTGGCTTTTTCCAAGATAAGATACAATATCTTGGACATGTAATATCCAAGGAACGTATAATGGTATACCCTAAGAAGGTGAAGGCCATTTTATATTGGCCAGTTTTCAAAGACGTAACTGATATCATTGATGGGAATTATTGGGCACTACCACAAATTTATAGAAGGCTTTTCTAAGATAGAACATTCCATAACCTCCTTATAGAAGAAGGGTGTGAAATTTGTGTGGACACAAAAATGCTAGACAAGTTTTGAGAGATTAAAACACCTTATGACAGTACCGTCATTATTAAAGATAGCTAATTTGAATAAAGAATATGTTGTATTTATAGATGTATGTTTATAAGGCATTGGAGGAGTTTTAATGAAAGATGGACATGTAGTAGCTTATGAGTCCTGGAAACTACAAGAACATGAAAAAGAATATGTGGCTTATGATTTAGAATTAGCAGTGATTATTCATTCCTTGAGATTGTGGAGACATTATTTGGTAGGCAATAAGTTCACTTTGATAACAGATCACACTAAGTCAGAAATACCTTTTCATCCTACTTGACATGAATGTCAGGCATGCTAGGTGGATGGCATTCTTAAGTGAGTATGATTTTGACATCAGACACATAAAAGGGAGGGAAAACAAGGTGGAACATGCATTGGGTTGAAGTTTTAGACACTAATGCAAGATAACTACGAGCATAAGTGAGATTTTTTTTCAAAATTAGTAAAAACAACAACATTAAAATATCTGAATTATGATATGATTCATAATAGTTTAAGGAGTGGGACTATTCGAGAAGAACAACTAAAGTATGAAATCAATGAAGAAGGTTTGTTGATATATATAAATCAACTTTATGTTACAAATGAGGATGAGATTTGGCAATTTTGACAGAATATCACAAATCTATATGTAGCACATCTCAGATATCATGAAATGATTTCTTCCCTTAAGAAAGAATTTTTCAGGCTAGGAATGAAGAGGTATGTTTTAGAAAATTTGGCGAGGTGTTAGGAATTCTGAGCGGTGAAAGAAGAACACCAACACCCAACAATATTGTTGAATCCCTTACCTATACTAGAGTGGAAATGGGACATGATATCACTGGATTTTAAAACCAGGTTTCCTAGAAGAGAGACACAACACGATTCTATCATGGTGTGGAAAATTTAACTAAAGCTACCCATTTTATTTCTTTGTAATATACTTACAAGGCTTCAAAAGTGGTAGAGGTATTTATGAAAGAAAATTTTCAACTTCATGGCATAATTAAGATAGTGATATTAGATAGAGACTCAAAATTTACCTCAAACTTTTGGAAGGCCCTGTTTGCTAGGATGGGTTAGCAGTTGAATTTTATAACTATGTACCCTATGCAAAGTGATGGATAAACAAAAAGAGTAAATTCATTATTGGAATATATGTTTCTTATATATGTTATGAATCAACCTACAGAGTGGGAGGATTATATACACCTGGTGGAGTTCGCTTACAACAATGGTTACCAAGCATCACTCAAAATGAGCCCCTCTGAAGCCTTGTATGGGAGAAAATGTCATGCTCCATTGAACTAGTGTAAACCTTAAGATAAAATTATGCTGGGACCAAATGAGTTACAGGAAATGGAAGAGATGGTGAAGAGGATGAAACAAAATTTGAAGGTAGCTTAGGATAGGAAAAAATGTTGTGTATACTTGAAAATAACACATAAGGTGTTGGACCATTTCAAATATTGTCCAGGTTTGGGTCAGTTGCCTACCAACTGACATTACCATCTCATATTAGAAATTGTAATGTGTTTCATGTATCTATTTTAAAGAACCATGTACATGACCCGACTCATGTAATTGATTGTCATGTTGTAGAGGTTGAACCAGAAGGAGAATTTCAAGTTGAACCACTGCAAAATTTTGGACTTAAGGGCTATTATACTCCAGAATTGAGCCATTTCCTAGGTTAAAGTGTAATGGAAGCCCTTTTGGCCTAACGAGGCCACTTGGAAATGGAAGATGGGATTAAAAATTATATATCCTATGTTGTTTTCATCAAGGCTACTGTTGGTTAAACATTAAGGACAATGTTCCCTTTCTAAGTGGAGGGGAGATGTAATAACCCTAGAAAGGCTTATTTTGTGACTTTTATTTATATTTTTTAAATTAAACAAAAAAAACACTTGTGTTGGAATGTTGTTTTATTTTCTAACAAAAAGAAAATAATTTGAATGAGAATTTATGTTAGAGCATTAATCCTCTCAAAAATATGTTGAAGAGGCTAACATGAGAGACATCCTCTCATATATATATTAAAGAGGCTAACATGAGAGGTTAACCTCTAGTTTCCAGGGTAAAATCGTTGAAGTTAGTTATGCCTAAAGAGGAAGAAAAACAAAAAAAAAAAAAAAGAGAATCATCCTTCTATCCATTTGATCTAGAGTTTATGAAAGTAAAAGAAAGATATTAGACAAATATTTTCAACTAAAAATAAGTACAGGGTTGGAGAGAAATTCCTTGGAGTGGAATCTGTACTAGATAATGTTGGAGATAAATATAGTTTCTTGGCAACCATACCAACGAGAGAGAAAGGTTGGTGAACCTAGAAAAGGGTTAGCATGACACTGCAAAGGTGATGGAGGAAAAGACATAAATGTATTTTCTTCCTAGTTTTGTCTAACAGTTAGAGGGAGAGCTTAGGGGGAACCGAATAAACAATTCAGTTCAATGTTGGGAGGAACATTGAAGCCTCTCACTTATTTCTGAGGGGAAGCTCAAATAAGTATTTGGTCTTGAAACAACTAGTATAAGTTATGAGGTTAATGTTATGCTGGTGCATGAAAGGCTAGACAAAAGTGTTAAAATTCAGGTATGATAGAGGATGTGTTGTTTGAATAACTCTATGTTACAAGTAACAAAGGATATGAACAGACTTGAGGTTAAAGGACATGTGCTTGTAGGTGAAACTAGAAAAGAGGATTTTATGAGCATGAAAAATTAGTTATTAATAATGATAATTAAGAAACGAAAATAAAATATCTATATATATATTCTTTGTGGCAACATATTTTGGCTATTTTTCATAATATAATTGTATGTTTTTAAAATAAAGAAAAACAATGCTCCTCTTTAATTGTACAAGGAATGGCAAGTGATTATTATAATTACTATGATAGTAAAGACGAAGTTAGGGTTTATTCTTAAGTGGGATAAAGTCATGAGAGTAAAATAACTCTTTTAGGTCATAGAGAAATGGAAATCCTTTCCCATTACAAGTAACCATTGAGTCTTTGGACTAAATAAAAAAATATATGTAAATGCATATTTGTATATATAATCTATACAACTACCAATAATATTTATACTTTATTAAGAAAGAAGTATTATTATCTGTTTGGGAAGGAAACAATAAAAATTTCTATACAAAAATTAGTTTGTGAAGACCAATAGAAAAATTGCTCCGTCAATAATGGGCCAACAACATAGTAATGGATTTCTTCAATAAGAAACAACGCATAACCATTTAAACTGAATGTTGTAGTCATACATGCAATATTTCCAAGGTTAAATCAATAATTGAAAATGTAATATAGAGAGACATATATTTATTTTACATAGAAATAGATTCCAACTATTTTCTTTTTCCATATAAAATGCCCAATGGGTTTTAAACCCTAAATATATATTAAAAGTTGAAACAATTGTTTGTGTAGGAGAATACTGAATATATATATATATATATACCCCGTG
>APFE030402516.1:109052-132289 GCA_000404065.3 Pinus taeda
CATATATATATATACATATTGAAGAACACAAAAGTTAAACAAGCACTAGGTTGGGTTCAACCTTTTCAAACCTTGTAAGTGTCAATGCTATAAAAGAAATTGCATCTTAATATAGACTACCACGCAAAGGTCATGAGGACTAATGAACATAAAAACCCTTTGCCAACAATATAATAAAATAAACAGGGCCCTTGAATTTATGGGCATGGCCCTTTTAATATCTATATGTAAACCCTTGGCCGGTATAGGGTTCAACCAAAAAAATTAAAATTGTTGTAAGAAGAAGAATTATAAGTTGCAAGACATAACCTAGCAAGAGATAAAAATAGTGATATTTAAAACCTGGAAGCCATGCAAAGTAATCTCGGAGGTTGAACGCTTATGCAAGAGTGAGAGACTTTGTTAATTTAGATTGCCACTTTGTATGCTCACATAAGAAATAAAATAGGCAGAGTTAGAACCAATTCTAAAAGTGTGTAAAGTAAAACGCTAGTGCCATGTGATTTTAATTGGAGTTCATTCATACTTGAGGGAAGCTGGGGGAATGTGGTTATCTTTGAAAATATAACTAAAATGAACATGCAAGAAGTATGTGAGTTGGTCATACATTTAATAGAAGATAACTAGAGGAAGAACTCAGATAGAATTTTAAGAGTTCTTATTTAAAACCGTTCTCACAGTGGACCTGAGGAATCAAGCACTAAAGAACAATTATGCAAGTAATCCCTCAAGGTTGTTGGGAGGCGGCGTTAGGGTTTGGAGTCGAGGATAGAGCTCCTCTCCCGAAAGAGCATAGTTCATAATGAGAACTCCAAAGAGGGTTTGGGTCGCTTAGTTACCAAACCCTTACCCAACAACATCTCCACCGTTCATTTCTTGAATTGAATAAAAAATCGTATGTGACAACTAAGATGCACCTGAAAACAAGAACCCAACCATGTATCAAAGAATATGACATGTATTCGAGCTGTGATTTTCAAACTATGCATGGTCGATGTGTTATGCATGAAACCTTAACCCAAATTTAGACTTTGTAACAAATGTGTTGGGGAAAATATATGACAAGAAATAAAAGCCCTTAACACACGTCCAAAATAGAAGTGGTGTGTTGTTAACAAGGGTTGAAAGGCCAAACACCAAACATTCGATTGAATTCAAAGGGTAAAAGTATGTATGCAAGTATCAAGTGAATTAATGTGGAGGACCAAACATGATATTAAAGAACAATAAGGGTTTTCCTTGTATATGTGTATATATATAAAAGTTATGATATGCGTAGGTAATCTTTGTAAAGAAAAAAAGTGGTCAAGGTTATTAGGTTGCCATAGTGAATCCAAATGCAAAACTTAGCTCGAGAAAGGTCTCTGGAATAGTCATGTGTTAATAATAAAGGGATAGGGTGCAATGTTCTCATGCATGTGAAACCAAGAAATTGAATTGTAATAAAGACAATGTTTGTCAATGAAAAATATTGTACGAAGTCCTGTGATTACAATTTTTCAAGTAAATAAGTTTATTCTCGTGACTTTTTGAAAAAAATCGTTTAGGGCAGATATGATTTGTTCCCTATGTTATTTAAAAAAAAAATATGAATTACATAAGTGATTGTTGACAATTTTACTTTCAAAGCTAGAGATGTTACAATCCGTATGGTGACTTGTATAGTTATTTGAAGCATAGCATACCATCACTATTAATTGAGTGATGCGATCATTTATATTTGGAATAAGTGTGCATGTGAATGTTTATGTGATGTGAGGGATGTGGGAAAATCCATGTATTATGTAGCCATAATAGCATGGCTTGTTCTAATCAAAGGTAAACATATGTATATGTATAAATTGATTGGGATGTAAGAGCCTGATAGTTTGATGGATATATGGAAAATAACATTAGTGGAGGATGGCTACTTGTATGTGATGATTCCAACTATTATGTTTTATTTACAAACGTTTGTATTTTGTGGTTAATGCCTTCTTTGTTTAAGGAATGGGGTACAACATATGAAAATGGCTAGTTGAAGCTTGTGAAGGTTCTTATCTCACTATGAGATAGTCATCTCGGTTCAATACTCGAACTGGATGAGTTTAAGGGAAAGGGTCGTGTGTAGATCTTGTTGATAAAAGGCTTGGTAGCTTCATTGGAGAGTGATGTACTTGGTGATTGTTTGCTTGTGTTGGTCGTAACACATTGAAGATAAATGGCGTGACGATTGCTTTCCTATGCAAGTAGGTGTTTGGGATGGCACTATCAAGTGGTCGTATATATACGTTGACTGTGAAATTGCATGCATATGCATGCCACAATTCATAAATGTGAAAAGTTATAAGTTATAAAGTGATAAATGATTATATGTTAATGGCATTTAACTCACTTTTAAGAGTGAAATATTAGAGTTTATCTTCAATCATCACAAAGTCCCTTGTTTTTCATCATCTTCTTCAATAAATACTTATTTTCCTGTATGGGGTATTCGCCTAGTATAAAGAAATTGAAGAATGTGGCATAGATAATGAGACTACGATATTAGATGCTATCTTGACTTATTAATCTCTAGAGAACATTTCACATGAAAATGATTCCCTCACTAAGTCATACAACTTAGATGATGAGGACATGGTTGAAGATGATTACAATGCTACTGCATATGACGATCAATTTTATTAGATGCCTTGTTGTTGCTAACCATGGTGTAAAGGTTGAATTTAAATTCTTGTTTTGGTTTCCGTACAAAGATTGAATGAAATTAATGATGTTTATGCTTGCATAGCACCTGGTTTCAAACTATAGTTGAACTTGACATAGAAATTGGAACCTTGTGAAAGCGTGGTTATGAATAAAGGTTAACATTCTTCTAAATTATGAAAATTGATTTTAATAGGTGATAATAAGGGTCTCAATAAAGAGGCTGATAGTAATTAATTCAATTAATTATTGGGTAAAAAGTTTGAGTTTTAATCTTGTAAGGGCACGAATACACATGAACTAATATGCTTATATGCATGGAAATTTTGATCTTCGAAAATTTGAAAAATATGTTCATTTATGTCTTGGATTTTAGGCATGTGACTAATTTGTAAATTGAGACATGGATGTAGTTGCAGGATGGCATGTTTAGTATAGCAGAGCAAGACAAATAGTATATTTATTTATATCCATTAATGTAACAATTGTGTATATGTGGCAACATATTCAAATATTCAACACAACAAGAAGATAGTAGCTTGCACGAAATCTCAAACAATTCAAGAAACAAAGCCTAATGTTGAAAGAGAGGGAAGATGAGGATGTTTTCCTTCAATCCCCCCTGATACGTATTGAAGGAATCCTTTAGGGAGAAATTAGAGAGAATTATAGGGCAAAAGAACCTACCATAAAATCTTGAAGAAGCATGGAGTTGAGCTTTTATTTATGAACCATTGAAAACACTGTGATTCATGGGGATTGCATTATTGTGACTATTCAATGTTTTGTTCATTTGGTGTTTGATGATTGGTTTTATGCTTGATTTAAGATTCTCACTATGATTGGGGCATGGAAATACCACTTTATTTATGGTTTTGAATTTATGTTTCGTATTTTATGTTTTGTATTTTATTTTATTCTTTCCTTCTTTGTCTTGGGGTCTTGGGACATTGTTGGGTGTGGAAGCGAGGAAATGAGCTCTAGGAGAGAGATGATTGGAATCCAATTAGAAAAGTAGGACTTGGATGAATTCTAATGCATGATAGAAGGGTAGATGAAGGTAGGATGGAAAAATATGACAATCAAGTAGGCTGGTTGACTCCACGGAAATGACGGGCACTAAAAGGGATTTCTCTTAATGCCTACTTTATTACATATGTTATTTTTATTAAATACATGATTATGTTGTTTATTATAGATATGAAATTAACATTTTTGTCTAACATGGTTGTCAAGGGCCATTTGAATGGAAAGATGACAATTCATGGATAACATCTATTGACAAAAAAAAGAAATTCCTACTCATTTATTAGAACATTATTCTCACATTTAGTGCACGAAAATATTATGGAGGTGGAAAAGTGAAAGAGGTAGTATGGCTTAAATAACATTAATAGAGATAGTATGGGACTTTCTTGGCCCACGTACTCTGTATTTATGAGCAATTTAACATAAACCATAAACTGAACAACAACATAAACATGTACAAAACATCATCAAAAACACATTACAACAAGCACATGATAAAGGAGTTCACGACTCCTAGGCTACGTCTCTTTGGTCCAGCTTCCAATGGCTTGGGCCTCTCTATTATGCTCAAAAGTGTAAAGATTTGTGTTTACATTTCTCAAATGCTTCTGAAACCTGCTCCAATCAGTCCAGAATACTAGAAAATTTCCATCTAGCCTCTTTTTGCATCCAATTTGGTAGAAAATTGAAGAATTTATGGCTTCTCCTAGTTTGCCCACTATTCGTTCCACAAATTGCTCCACATCCGACAGGAACCCACAATTTTTCTCCAAAAATCCACTAACCAACTGAGAATGTTTCCTTGCAATGGGCAATAATCCGTCGGCACTGACTATCCATCGCAAATCACAATTGATGGAGTCCTACAGTCTAATGGACTATGAACCAAGAAAACGATATATGATTGTGATTCGGCAGAATAGAGGGAACTCTTAACTAGAGGTTATAAATGTATCACATCCGATATCCTTTCGCAATCGGCAGAGTACTAGGGTCTTCTATATGTGGGACTTTGCACTGTGTTGCGATTTTCGATTGTGATATCGCATCACAACCCAAACTTGTCGGGGCTGATTCTATGGTGTTGTGCATGATGTGTGATTGCATCACAACCTAGTACTTACTAGGGGTCGATTCTATAACACCTACCTTCGTCAATGTTTGATAACAATCCATCGCATCACACCTTTGTTGGATTCTTGAATGCCTTCCTGCCTACCTTATCACATCACAAACCTTCCCTTCTTGGGGGTCGGCTTTTAACTACGACCTCCCTTCGATTGTGATTTGCGACATGCACGAGCCAATGACAGCTTGGCACTTGGTGTGTCCTCATTCACTGAAGGATCTTGCGACATCATCCAATCCTGCCATGTGAGCAAGTCAAACCTAAACTTTCACTTGCTATAACTTTTGCATATGAGCTCAGATTTGAGTGTTAGTCATAGTGTTGGAATCAAAATGATGAGCTCTTCGATATGAAGATAATTTTATCAAGATTATAACACTTTGATTTTTGAGCATAATTTTGAGCGCCTGATCACTCCTCCCCAATGGAAGTCTTTTGGACCCCAAAAGATCATTTTCAATCGACTAGTAGGTGAGGGTACAATTCCCTCACCTTTCCAATCTCGATCCATTGATCACTGAATTGAAACTTGTGATCTGTATGATCCTTGTCGTGCCTTTCTATGTACTTTCCTTTAACTTTTTCAAGTTCTTCTTGCACTATTTGATGTACCATTTGGAGTGGTTCAATGAACTCTTTGGCCTTTTCCATGTTACTATCAGTAGCAACATCCTTCTTACTAAGATGATATAATACATTCTGATGCAAATGGTAAACAAATTCCTCCACTTGATTCCTTTCACTCAAGCTTGAATATACATCTTGAAAGTATGTATTTTTCTGAACATAACTTTCATGTAAAAAAAATGATGCTTTAGGAAAATAGTTATACAAAATATAGGCCTAGAAATTACATCAACAAACTTGTCACTTATACCTTTCTTATACCTTTTGACCAAGTGGAATAGAACAAAATCCATCCAATGCAAGTGCCTTTGTCACTACAACTTAAACACTTGATCATTGAAAATTTCTGAATGAAAATAAATGGGCTTACCATATTGCAAATATACTATGCCCATGGCATAGTCACATACAACAACCTGAAACTTAAATGACCATATGAAGTATGGAAAATAAAGTACTGGAGTTGTACTGATATTTTGTTTTAAAGCATTAAATGCCTCTCATTGTTTGCCTCCTCACTGGAAGACCTTTTGCACAACTTATAATGAATGAAAATGAACTATAATAGAAGAAAAATTAAAAAAATTTCTCCTCCAACATTGCACTGCTCCAAAAAAATGTCTTATCCAAATGACTAGCTTGAGCCTGCCTGCATAAATTGTGAGTAGAGAAAAGGCATCTGTAGCTTCACAAAGATGTATGATTCCTTCACTTGTGTCTACAGGAATGGAGTCAATACCACCACACATTGTTACAGCTCCAATGTTGGAGAGGTCTAACTTCATCTCACCTTCTCCACGTCCCATGCAAATTGCCAAAAAATCCCTTGGGAACTTGAACATGCTTGGAAGAACCCATTCCATGGCTTAATTACATCAAAGAAGTTTTATCCAACATATACTTTTACATCTTCAGAAACAAATGTTCTTGACATAGGACATCAAGTATGTTTGTTCTCACACATGACATGTGCATAATGAATTTTTCTAGAAATGAAAATGTCATCCAAATAGACTATCATGTCTACAAATGGCTTCAACACATCTTTCTTCATATGCGTAAAACTAGTAGGAGCATGGAAAAGACCGAAAATCATAACAAGACATTCAAACAAGCCTTGCTTGGTTTTCAAAGTCATCTTCCCTATATCTCCGTCAACAACTCTACTTTTATGAAAACCACTTCTTGAATCCCATTCAAGGAAATTCTTACCATTCTTCTTGTGTGACAAAACAATAAGTGCGCCACACGGTAAGGAAGTAGGTCGAATGATCATTTTATTAAAAAATCCCTGGATTTTTGTCTTAATTTATGTGCTTCCCATCACAGATATCTTGTACATGTTAATGTTAGGAAGAAGACACTTTTGTTGCAACTGCAACTTAGGTTGGATTACCCTCTTGGGAAGTAATCCCTTTGATTCTTGAAACATTTCATTAGATTGGTTAACAACGTCAATAAAATCAGTTTTCAAATTCGAATTACAACCATCAAATGCTTCATACTCTATATCATTTTCGTGTTTGATAATGAGAAGCACAAGATTCTTGCTCAAATTCACTAGTCTTTTCATCTGCCCTGCATTAACAAGAGAATGATTTGTTTTCTTGCTCTGAGCTCTCACAATATATTCTACTCCACCTTTGAATAAATGCTATTTGTTTTCATGTCGATGGAAGATAGATTTTCTATCATAAAGGTATGGGTTGGCCAAAATGATGTGATAGATATTTAATGACACAACATCAAGCTCCACTTCATCTATGAATTTTGCAGTGATTGTGAATTTCAATTTACACTTTCTCATAACATGCAATTTTGCATTGTCACATACCCATCCAAGAGGACACGGTTTACGATGTGGAACAGTTTCCAGATTTAAACTCTTGATAATGTTTTATGAGATAAAATTGGCTTGAGAGTTGTTATCAAACATTATATCAATACTGTTATGTTTTGATATCACCCTTATGTGAAACAGTTCTATTCTCCTCTTTTCATTTGGAGTTTCATTATGTCAGTTTGAAGAACTAGTGATGGCAATGGATTCCTTTCCTTGAAACCCCATGGCTGTGATTTTTGTTTAATCACTCGATTCGGATCCCAAATCCTCTTCTTTAGTGAATAATGTTGTCTTTTCTTTTCCTTTGTTGTTGAATTTATTTGGTTTTGTTTCGGGATGAAGCTTCCAACATTGAGCTTCATCGTGACCCTCCCTGGAACAATGTTTACAGATTGTTTTCTCTCCTTCATTTTTAATGGATGCATTTTTCTTTCCCTTGAAACCATTTTCTTTCTCTTTACTCCTAAATGGCTTTTTACTACGTTCTTCTAGGGTGTTTTTCCCTCTTTCTTCAAGATGAGTGGCTTGCACTCACACATCATCAATATTATTTAGATTAAACATTATGATAGTTTTCCTAAGGTGACTGTGTAAAACCCCTATGTATTTCAACAATGTGTCCTGTGATTGCAAATCTACACCTGACATCAGAGACATTTTTCTAAAATCTTGGATGTAATCTTGCAAATTTTAACCTTTTTAGTTTTTTAAGTTCTACCAATTCATGATGGATTTCTACATATAAGCTAGAGGGTGGAATTTTCTTTTAATTGTAGCAATGAAATCATTCGAAGAAATTGAGGTCTTACCATGTTTTTTAATCTCCTCTTGGGTCTTTTCTTCCCATGATACTAGTGTTTCACCCTCCATTCTCAAGGAAGCTAACTCAATTTTTATGTCATCCTCTTGAAGGTTTTGAATCCTGCAATAGACCTCCAACCGATGAATCCAATTATCAAGATTCTCTACATCCACTTCACCATTATACATGGGAAACTCAAATTTAACATTAATTTTTAAAAAAGGTGATTTACCAGTCCCTTTTGAGGAATGATGATGAGTATGAGTAAGGGTTGTGTTAGTGGAAGATGGTGAAGATTCTTTTGAAGAAGAATATGAAGAAGATGGTGGAGAGGGTGGAGGTTTGTCTCTATTTCCATCACCTCCTTCTCCACTACTTCCTCCTGAAGAGCCTTTTCCTTTGGGAGGTTTGGAACTTTCCCATTGCAACCTCGTATTCCTCTCTTCATGGAGGACCTTCACCATCTCTATCATATCAAAGAAAGAAATTTTGAAGGTCTTCTTCTCTTCTATCATGTTTTTGCATTCTCCTTCGTGAGACATGATCTCTAGAGTATCAACTGAAACTCGATGCTGAATTGGTGTTGGAGATTCTGGCAACTTTTCCCATCTTCCCCTTGACCCAATTTCAGAGCTTCCAACAATATTTCATTCACCTCTTTTGAGTTCTAACCTTGTAAGCATGACATAGACTTGCAAACAATTAAATCCTTCTATCACAAAGCAAACCTAGTGGTATGATACCAAATTTGATCTCATTTGGAATATTAGTTTGCAGTGCTAAGATCTTCTGTAAATTATAAACAAAATATTTTGATTGTGCTTAAGGATTCATGAATTTTTTCAAGTGAAAGGAAGAATTTTTATGTTAATTTTATGAGAAATTTAACATAAACCAAAATCTGAATAACAACATAAACATGTATAGAACATCATCAAAAACACATTATAAGAAGCACATGATAAAGGAGTTCACCCCTCCTCGGCTACGTCTCGTTGTCCTAGCTTCCAATGGCTTGGGCCTCTCTATTATGCTCAAAAGTGTAAAAATATGTGTTTAAAATTCTCAAAAGTGTAAAATATGTGTTTAGAATGCACAAATGCTTCTCAAACCTGCTCCAATCAATCCAAAATACTAAAAAATGGCCATCTAGCCTCTTTTTTCATCCAATTTGGTGGAGAACTAAAGAATTTATGACCTCTTCTAGTTTTCCCATTATTCATTCCACAAATTGCTCCACATCTGATAGGAACCTACAAGTTCACTGTAAAAATTTGATAACTGAGGAAGAATATTGCTGTGCAATAGGCCATAATCTGTCGGCACTATAAATCGCAATCAGTGAAGTCTTGCAGTCTTATGGACTATGAACGAGGTGGGCGATATGTGACTGTGATTCAGCAAATCCAACATAAATCTTAACTCAAGTTGATAAATGTATTTCTTTTGAGATCCTTTTGCAATCGGTGGAGTAGCAGGGTCTTGTATATGTGGTACTTTGCACTGTGTTACGATTTGTGATTGTGATATCGCATTGCAACCCAAACCTTTCGTGGTTGATTCTGTAGTGTCATGTGAGATGTGCAATCACATCGCAAGACAGTACCTGTTGAGGGACAATTCTGTAACACCTCCCTTCGCCGATGTGTGATTGTGATCCATCGCATCGCACCTCGAGGTGATTCTTGAATGCCTTCCCTCCTGCCTTATTGCATTGCAACCCTTCCTTACTTGATGACCAATTTTTAACACTGAACTGTCTGCAATTGTGATTTGCAACATGCGGGGACCAATGACTACTTTCCACTTGGCACCTCCTCATTCACTGAAGGACCTTGCCACATCATCCAATCCTACCATGTGAGCAAGTCAAATCTGAACTTTGAATTGCTATAACTTCTGCATACAAGCTCAGATTAGAGTTTCATTTGCACCATTGGAATCAGAATGATGAGATCTTTGAACTGAAGCTAAATTTATGAAGATTATGACACTTTGTTTTTTGAGCCTAATTTCGAGCACCTAATGACGGGGTGACTGAATTTCATGAGGGATTGGGAAGTAGAGAAGGGAAGGATGGAAAATAAATTGGTATTAGCCATGAACATAACTAATTGGAATCGAAAACATATTGGGGTGTTCCCGGAAATATTGAGTGGGGAATTGTTCACAGAATGAACAAGGAGTGCAAGGATAGCAATGTTGGACATTAGAGGTAGGTAGCACTCCTAGGAAATGGAGAAAATCGAAGATGGATTGAAAATTTAAAGCACCAAAGGACTACAAAAATTCCATTGGTAGATGGCTAAATTTATAAATTAATGTTTACCAAGTATTAAGGCAAGCTAATATACATATAATATGTGATGTAAAAAGCTAAAAATAAGATTTATATATATATATATATATATATATATTATATATATATATATATATATTATATATATAAAAGCTCCATATTAGTTGTAATTGGAATTTTAAGGCATATTTTTTAGTTTTATATGTGTTATTGAACACCAAGGATGGTGTTCGATGAAGGGGGAGGGATTTGTGATAGCGCCACTTACTTTCTAGTAACATATACAATGTAAATACTTGATAAAAGTAGAAAATGGCTTGAATGAAAGGGACACAGGATCCAAAGCTGAGGGGGTTGCTTCCTTTGGATTTAAAAGAGTTCTAACTTGTTTTATGACATCTATTAAAGGTTGGTTGGTGTGCTTTAAATGGACTGGTTAGCTGAATTAATTGAGTTGGAGAAGAAGGACGAGAAATCATGTTGATTTTGAAAAATTTACTAGGAACAAAGGAAAAAAAAATAAAAGTAAATAATGGGAAAATTGTTAGCTCATGAGGTGTGTTAGCCACCCACTACAACAAACTAACTATAAATAAATAGCCTTAGGGAATAGATAGGTAGGTGGCATGGTTTTTATTGGATGAAAAGATTATAGAAGATAGAGGGGTAATTTTCTAAAGATTGCACAAGGGGCAGAAAGGAAAAAGGAGGATTTGAATAGGGGAGTTGCAAAAGAGGCAGAGAACGAGATCGTTCTAACATTGGAGCAAGGAGAGAAGGAATGCATATGAAGAAAAGAGGAAAATATCGAGGAAGAAAAAGAGAAGGTAGAAAGAAAAAAGAGAGAAATCCTAAAGGGAAGGTGAATGTAGAGGAGCAAAGAAAAATGAATTTTTAGTTGGCAAGAAGGAAGGAGGAAATCACTTCCAGGTGAGGAATCAATGGCCTCTCAATTCTGTGTTAGCCAAAGGGTAGAGATGGTTTTTATCTCAGTTCCTTGAGAGTTGTACTAGAGGGATTGTTCCTTGGATTCCTGGATGGCTTTTGAAAGATTCTTTTTTGTAGTTTGGTCTTATTGTGGGTTCTGTAGTCCCCAAGTTCGGTGGAACCATAAGTTTTGTAATTTGAAGGGTGTAGGCAACCAGTCTCTCGACACCCTATGCATTTTGTCGATTACAAAATAGTTGGTTGGCGAATGTGGGAGAACCTTTGTAATCCCTATCTCAACTAGTAGTTTGTGTTTAATCCCTTGAGAAAAACCACCTCTATCTCTAGAATTTGTCTCTGGGGGTGACACTACAAGTGAGAACTAGTTGTAGTGTGTTTATGGTTAGGGGGAGAGTTTTTTTCGTAGACTTAGTTGCTCACTTAGTTTTGAGATAAGTGTTTCTTATGTCCTTCAGTAAAAATGAATGTATGTTTATATTTAATAATATGAAATTATTCTACTAATGTATAGGGTTCGATCTGTAAATTTTTTGTTTACATAATTAATTGGTATATTGTTGACATTACTATTAAAGGTACTAGAACAATGTGATGATCTCATGTTTGAGGATCTTATTATATCTACGATGCTCAACAAACAACATATTTCAAATATTGTGTTTATGTCAGTTACCTTTTATCAATAACCAACATGAAAGCTTTTTATAATTACAATGGCATAATCTTGATTTTGTTTTAAGCTCTTACTAGCCCTTGTCTATGTTTCTGAGCAGGGATACTAAATATTTCCTCCCTCTCTAGCCCTAATTTTCTATATACTTTGTATGGTTTCCTTCCCAAGTCTTGCTAATGAAATATAACGAAGTTATTGGATCCATTCTTCTATATCATGATTGCTCAGGCATAATTAAGCCTTGTTTCTTTGTGTTGTTAATGAGACTGTCTCACATTCATTGTTAATAGAAGTGTATGCTTATAGTAGCCCTAGATCTAGCAAGATACTTCAATCTATTTTATACACATGATGATATCTTTTTTCTCATTTGTAAGTACTCTATTTTGCTTGTTTCTTGGTGTTGTGTTGATAATAGAATCTAGGTTATTAATTAGGGAAAATTTTATGTTTTAGCAAGGTTAGTCTGGAATGTATATTGTTCATTATGATTAGATAAAGTAGTTGGTCTTTGCAAGGTATTAATAAAATTAATAATTCAAGTCTTGAGAGGAGGCTCAATCATCACGTTAAATACAAATCACAATACTGATATTGTAATTGTGTGTATTATGTTTGATGGCAGAGCCTGTGCAAGGGACTTCACATTTGCTTCACATAATAGCAACCATATTTTTGAAACCTAATCATCAGGATTGGGTGAATATAATGTAAATAGATAAATAAATAAGATGAATAGTCATCGGGAGATGAAGTGAACAATCTCTCCCTCATGTATATAATGAAGACCTACCTGAAGGAATACCACACAAATAATTTTTGGTTGAGGAGTTACTACCTGGTCTGACATTGGTATCAGAGCCAACTCCCAAAATTAGGTATTGTGTAACTCCTGATGTCAGTTTCTGCGTATGTTCTGCCTATTTTGCGGAATTCACACCTCCCCATCTGACCAAATTCAGTTTTCCATATATATGCTGCTCCACCTGCTATTCACCATTATTCTAGCTACTCATAAACATCCATACACTGCTCCACTATGATTAAACAGTTTCATTATGTTATGCATTTGCCTGAAGTCTGTGGTATTACATTAATGTTGGCCTGTCTCGGCTACAAATGTAAGTTAACACTGTTGTTAAATGCTGTAAGTTAATGCTATTGTTAAATGCTGAAGGCCTCTGTTTAGCGAGTTCAATAGTCGGAAACCTAGGCTATCTCCGCATCCATTGAGTAACTGTTTGGTCGGTGCTCTCTTTGGGAAGATGAATCGCTAACCGAGCGACAGGAATTGTTTGTCTTGTCAACATCTTAATTTCAGTTATCGAGATTCATGTCAGCATTGTCTCCATCGAATGAACCTTTGGTGCCTCCACGTAGGACAGATGTCGCATTGGTAAAGCTTTGTAATGGTGGAGATGCAGGGTACGAGTCTTCCTATGGTGAAGTGCTACACAATAAGTTTTTTAGTGCTTTGACAATTTTAATGAAGTTATGTATTTTTAGATTAAAATAATTGTTTTAGTTATCTGAATATACAACATGGTTGACATTGAGTGTGAGTTTATTCTTATACTTTTATAAAAATAATGAATTTGGTGATTTTAGAAAGAAATCAAGAAAGATATTTTTCAGAAAAAAGACAACATTTCAGAATCTTATACACATCCATATGTCTAGCAAAAATATATTCTCCCTCTTTAGTGCGTTTAAGGTTTTCAATAGATGAGACACATTGCAAGGGATCTCTGAGTTTGAAATTGTAAGAGACTTTTGACAAGGAGTGTTGTTTAATGTACTATAAAGTTTTATGTATTTACGCTGTTCAGAGCGTTGTCCAATTGAATATTTTGTCAAGTCATATCAAAAATATATTTCTTTGAATTGTAATTTTTAATTACCACCACAAGTACAATTTGACTGTATATTCGCAGAAGTATTTTTCTATCAACAGAAGTATTTTTTTTATAGTATGCACTCAATCATATCTATTGTGGGAATAGTTCTCACTGGAAAGGAGAACTATCCTGAGTGGTCTTGGATGATTAAAAACACTCTCATTGTCAATGAGTTGTGGAAAGGAGTGTGTGTTGGAGACGGGAACAATGAACCAGAACAACCTACTTGTTATGGACATATTTGGGCAGTACAACCCCAATCTCATATGTCCATAAACCAAGGGCTTATAAGCTACTAAATTGTTGTTTCATACCCTAAAGGAACAAGTTCAGCTGATTATATCATCTCCTAGAAGTTCTCCCTAAAAAACAACTCAGAACTGATCAAAACTGGACCATACAGACTACTCAATGCTAAGGGTGCGATGCATCTCACCTACTACATGCAAAAAGTGTGATGGATACTGGAAAGGCCTTCTATAGGGTGCAATGAGCGAGAGCAAAAAAATGGCAGAAGTAGTTTGCTAGGTGGAAAGAATCTTCTAGAAATTGCTCATTTGACACTTGCCTCTAAATTTGCCCAAGGATGAGTAATAGATCATGAAATCTCCAAGTGGAACCAAGAAATATTAGAGAAATGACACTAATTAGAATCCCAGAAGCTAACTCACCCACCTGCAAATATCTATATATGGATCCCTCATCCTAGAGATCCAGAGACTGGAACTTTGTATCTTGTAAGGAAGTGTTGTTGGTTTCTCTATGAAACATTGTATTGTTGGGTGATCTAAGATTTTCCTGAGGTGAAGAGGGCTTTCATGCTAGGAGGATGGCGCTGGATCAGACAGCTTGGTTGTAATCCTCTCTTCTACTGCTTCTATCAATAAATCTATCTGAGTTTTCCTTCATATACTTCTATATCTTTGAATATTGTATTGTGTATGCATTTGTATGGTTAATATACATCTGATCCTATATTGTTTATGATTATAGATCTCTATGCTTTGATGGTATTTTGTTGCTTTGACTCTACAAGTGTTCTTTAATGTAGGACAAGTGAGGAAGGAACGTCGAAAGCTCTATTAAGGGTGAGAGGAAGCAAGCAAGGAGGCAAGCGAAAGACTAAGGTTGGTACTCTCTGCTTCTCTCTCATCTATCTCTCATAAAGGAAAACACAAGTGACTTTAAATTGTTTGTTTCTAAGATAGCTACCCATCTTAGTGGGACTAGCAGCTCTGAATGGACACTAGTTTTCCCGATAACAAAATGGTGATTCCACTAGGAGCGAATAGTTTATTTGTTTGTTTCTATTTGTTTACTTCATAAACTACAAACAGACCCTGAAGTTAAGCCAGCTAGCCTTCGAACTTCTTTTGCTATGCAACTACAAAGTAGATCAACGTTGCTTTAGTCAATATCCGGGTTTGTTTATGAACTGAACAATTAACTTACAAACATCTTAAGTTCCATAGTGGCAGCTCTAGTAACCTCATTAGATCAGCCCCTGTACTTTGTGTTTACTGCCTATCATTAGCTCAGCCTAAATCCCTGAACTTAGCTGCAAACTGTGAGTGAAAACTAAGCTCAATCTCATCCCTGGACCATCACATTGTCCCTCATTGGCAATCTGGATGCATCGCAACTCCTATGTGCTACAGGTGAGATGCATCCCTGTTTCCCTATGTTACAGGTGCGATGACTAGGTGAGACTATTTATACCTCCAGATTTTGGTTTTCTCTTCATTGTCTTCAGCTTTATTCAGTAGTTTTTCTATCTATGATCAATGTATCACCGTTGAAACTCCCTTCCTTTGCATTGTTCAGCCTCCATTGTTAAAGAATTTTGAATGTTTTTTTATGTATTTTTCATTTACAATTCTCCTTTGCAAACAATGGCTTAATCGAACTGTCGTCTTTGGATTTGAATGTGTTGCAAGTGTCATTTTCAGTCAAGAAAAAGAGTGTCGCAAAGCATTCCTCTTTTAGATAGTTGATTACGCTTTTGCCATTGTATTTTATTTGAAATTATTAGTATTTCAAGTGTCGAAAGCAGTTTTAATTCAAAATCGCAAAGTGTCATCGTAGTCTTCCTTTTGTTTTTGAAGATAAAATCGTTAGTACTGTCGCTTTGAAAGAAAATAATTCAGATCTATACTTAATTTTCTTTTTGTCATTCTCACATTAAGGAAATGGAAAACAATACATGCATGTGCATTTACATTTAGATTGCATACTGGAATTGATTTAGGAATAGTGCATCTAGTGTGTGCTCTCTACTCTATGTTGAAAGAATTTCCTTAGTAGCTAGGATTTCCATTGCAAAAAGAAAGTAAATGGTTGTTTATCATCTTAGATTGCATATTTAGGAATTGTATATCTACATCACCTGATGAACCATAAACGCAAACTTCTTAAGAAAGATCAACTGTAAAATAAACCTAAATGAACATAAAAATGCTTTGGAACCTAACGCACAACATTTAGAAGTCTAGGCTAGAGATGTATTCCAACGTCGTAAAGCCTAGTAACTATCATTTTCATCGTAGGTTGGGTGATTCCTCCTCCTTGATACGACAAGTGCCAATACGGACTTGTGCTCCCACGTACCATTGAGTATATATTGGGAGACCACAATAGGCTATATCCTTTATCCGTAGGAAGTGTGTATGCCACCCTATCGATCACAATGCACTGAACACAACATTCAGGAAGATTGACTATTGTACCATAAAAATTATTCTGCAGTTTTGTGAATGGTTTGGTAATCCATCTATCTAGATTTCCAGAGAAGTCACTTTCATTCCTTTTCAGACTCCTTAAAAGAAAAGGTCCATCTGAGCACTTGTCACTTCAGGCTCATTAAAAATGAAATGCAACTAGAGTCATCTTTAGATTTTTCTCGACTCTTAAAAATTGAAAAAGTAAGTTTTGTCAAAGCGTCATAAAATTTATTTTAATCGGAATGACGTCATTGTTCCCTCATTAGTCTTAGGTTGAGAAAATGGAGTCCACCAATCAAGGATCTCCCCTTGGGGGGAATCCTAGTCCCTTCTCGTCTTGGGGAGATGTTGGTGCACCTCATATGGCTACTTTGTCCCTTCCAGGACTTACAATCGGCCTACCAGTATGGCTTTTCTTGACCTCTGTCGTTCAAAACACCATGATTCCTGAGAAATTAAATCAGCAACTAGATGATACGAGAGTTACCCCCCAACCTTCTACTTCATTTATTTCTCCCTCTCCTTCTTCCTCTTCACTTGGTGAAGCTAGTAATGCTAAAAACCAAGTAACTGAGAAGAAGAAGAAAGGGAAGGAGAAGAAGAAGAAGAAGCCAATGGCCAAAGGGGGCAACCATGCATTGTCTAGTGAAAATCCACACATTGCACCATCAAAACCTAAATCTCCATGTGTCATTTGCAAAGGAGACCATTATCATCGAGATTTTCCTTGCATCTTGTGAATCTTAAGGGACTGGTCTCCCCACTTGCACAATCCAGTGTCTTCAACCTCTGACGATCATGTTGAAAGTACACCGTTAACTAGTGAAAACGAAGTGAATGGACAAAAAGGAAAATCTAAATTTCCTTGTAGAGTGTGTGAAGGAAATCATGCCCTCCACTGTTGTCCCCTCGTGGACGAAGCTAAAAGAGTCTTGGATAACCATCCTACTTCACCATTACGACTTACTGTTGGATACAAGAAACTCTTGTCGAGTCCATCGCTAGTTGAAAATCTGACTGACACACCTTTGCTGTCAGTCGAAGCACCTATCATTGAAGATAAACCCTCTGAGTCCACAGCAGACCAAAGTCAACAGGTCAAGACAGCAGTGGACCTAGTCTTGTCTTCAGAAGGTCCACCTTCAGATGATACAGTCACCAAAGAGAATGAGGACAACACCGTTCAAATTATTTTGGTCAACACAAAATCTGATGAACTTGGGGGCAATCTACCTGTTCCTTTACCGCTGGAAGGAAGTTCGTTAGAGATTTATCCGTCCTTTTATTCGGTCCCTCCTCCAAGCAATCTAGTCGTTTCCTTCGATTGGAATCTACTAGGGAGACCCCGCCTACCATCTAATGTACCATTCTGAATCATAGTACAAGCTTACAAAATGATCATGGCGGGTACTATCATAGATGAAGGGGCTTCCATGAGTATGCTTTCCTCCACTGCTTGGAAAGCGTTTGGTTTGCCATCGCTTCTGCCTGAGATTTGAAATCTGTCAGGCTTCAATAAAGGAACCAGTCGACCGTTAGGGATCCTTCCAAATTTTCCTATAACTTTGAGAAGGAAAACCATTCATCTGAATGTAATGGTAGTCCAAGGGCCTCTAGATTACAATCTACTCCTTGGGCGTGACTACATTTATAGCATGGGAGCTATTGTTTCCTCACTCTTTTGAGTGATGCGTTTCCCACATGAAGGCAGAGTGGTCCACTTAGTTGACCAACTTTCATTCCTTGGTACAAACATAGCTACTAGTCAAATGCCATCCCTAACTGGTCTTTTTACACAAGGAATGTCTCATCAATCTCCAGTCCATCCACTTAATGAGCGTGAGTGATTCAGTGAGTGTGACTGAAACCTAGGAGGCGTTTTTCCCTGGTCTGCTTCGGTAGAAAAACGCCAGATGTGAGGTAGGTTTCCGCGTAGGAATATGACTAGTCTAACTATCCTGTCTGTTTAGGAAAATGGATTAGATTGGAAAAGGATTCCACCATCAAATTTTATGTGATTGGCACTGACAACAGTCACCTTTGTGGATTTTGATGGACATCGCCAAGGAAGCGTTTTGTCTGCTATGCAGATGAAACAATCTTGCATGCAAGAACTTCCACATGGTAACCTGGAAACTGTACTTCATTAAACCTGGGGGCATGCAAACCTTTTGCATTCAAGTGAAAAGCGACCTTTTATTTTTTTACTTTGCAAGCTTATTTTCTTAGTTTGTAGGTTCCCGACCCTTTAAACTTGTAGGTAGGTCATTCCTAGCTTGCATAAAAAAGGCTTTGGAGCAAAGTTGCGCATGGAGCAAGCTCCCTAAAAGATGAACCTACTGATGAGAGACATCCTTATTATACGACTGGCATGAGCAGTTTTACACAATGTTCAAGCTCGTTAAAAAATAAACCTAGCAATGAGAAAATGTTCCAGCAAAGTTTAAGCTCATTAAAAAATGAACCTACCATTGGTAAATAACCTTTGTGATCACATTGCTATCAACTTTTGAGCCTTGATCGTGTTCTTACCATCACCTTCACTTTTCAGTCAATCATACATCTCCATTTGATTGTTTACCCTTTTAAGGAACAGCTGTGATGAGTGATTCTATTAGCCACCTTCCTTACACTATCGTGATTGAAAAAAGTTTCAAAACTTACTTGGAACCAGCTGCCATCCAAAAAGCATCACTTGTTCCTCAAAAAATGAGGCTCCTTTAAGCTCTTTTCATCTGACTCATAAAATATGAAAAGATTGCCAAGAAATTGGCCTCTTCAGCTCGTTAAAGTCATTTGAAGTGCCATCCCTCCTCTATATTTTAATATTTTTGGACCTGAGGGATCATTACACAAAAAGATCGAGCGTTTTTCTTGTTCGGCTTGTTAAAACTATTGAAAAGTCATCCCTTTCGTACTATTTTATACTTTTTCAGACTTAAGGGATTAAACTGTGAAAAAGGACTACTAGAGGTACCTTTCTATATCTTTTTAGACTCTCTAAAATTGAAAAGGGCTGAGTTATATTTGTCGTTAAACTCGTTAAAACAATAGTGACAAACTTGTCCATGCAGATAAGGGCAAGTTCACTATCGCTAGGCTCGTTAAAACATAGCGACAGGTTTTCCCGAAGGGTAGATTATAGAAGAAGCATATGTTATCCTCCTCAAGCTTGACAAAAATAAAGAGGTATTGGGAAGAAAACTTAAAGAACTTCATTGGTAGTAGGTCGCTCTTGAACATGACACTTTCACTCCATCACCATGATTGAGTCAGGTTGGGTTATTTCGTTCACCGGTCATATCACCATTGCTCCTCCATACCATCCATTTTTGGGGTTAATTCTACCAATCCATTTCAGTGTTGCCGATATGTTCAAGGGAAGTTGCTCAGAGAATTCACCAACCCAGCTAACATCTCATCTGTTAGAATATCTTCACACTTCATTCTTTCATTACTGCCACCCTAAACCTTGTATCATCAGATCATGTTCACCTCAACAAAATCATTTTCTTTGTTTCATGTTGTAGATGTGGGATTCATTAAGGCCCTCCTACCTAGGAACAACCCTTTCAATACTTTGAAGCTTGCATGCCTCAATGGAAAGTTTCTTACTTTCGGCGATAGGTTTAAATCGATGGCCTTCGACCGAAAGATTTTTCATGGTGTTCGACATCGACTCATATACTCACGCCACGTGAATTGTACTGTAGTACCTTGAGGGCCATTATCATTATCGGTGATAACTCTCATGCCTGTTAACAACTTACATCATTGGTTGGTAATCAGGTGATGTCTTTCCATGTTTGACACCAGAACATCTTTTCACGTGGATTGACTTGTACTTTGGGCGAATATTGAACAAGTTTGAAGACCCCGTATCTAGTTTCATTAATCCGGGCTACAATATATTTAGGAAAATAAAGACATCAAATGTACATCATAGCTACATAGATAATCATCCAAGCCAAAGGATGATGGCTCTACAAGAATCATCAGTCTATCACAAAGACAGTTGTCTGTCCAATGTACATAAAAATGAATATATAAAGTTGAGCATGGGAATTCCCACCTCAGCTAGATCATGAAAATATTACGAAGATAATGTATTGTATTGTATCTTATTACAGGTCACCTTCTAGTTTGAAAAACCTCGGATCCTCATGATAAAGCATTTCACCCGACATCAGAAGATTTACGACCTCATGCTTTAGGGGGCAACTGTTATAGACATATTTGGCACTGTAACCCCAATCTCATATGTCCATAAACCAAGGGCTTCTAAGCCCCTAAAAGTGTTGTTTCATACCCTAAAGGAACAAGGTCAGCTGATTATATAATCTCCCAGAAGTTCTCCTTAAAAAACTACTCAGAATTGGTCAAAATTGGACCATACAGACTACATAGTGCTAAGGGTGTGATGCATCTCACCTGCTACATGCAAAAAGTGTGACGCATACTGGAAAGCCCTTCTATAGGGTGCGATGAGTGAGAGCAAACAAATGGCAGAAGCAATTTTCTAGGTGGAAAGAATCTTCTAGAAACTGCTCATTTGACACTTGCCTCTCTCAATTCGCCCAGGGATGAGTAAGTGATCATGAAATCTCCAAGTGGAACCAAGAAATATCAGAGAAATGACACTAATTAGAATCCTAGAAGTTGACTCACCCACCTGAAAATATCTATATATGGATCCCTCATCCTAGAGATCCAGAGACTGGAATTTTGTATTTTGTAAGGAAGTGTTGTTGGTTTCTCTATGAAACATTGTATTGTTGAGTGATCTAAGATATTCATGAGGTGAAGAGGGCTTTCATGCTGGGAGGATGGTGTTGGATCAGATAGCTTGGTTGTAATCCTCTCTTCTACTACTATCAATAAAGCTATTTGAGTTTTCCTCCATATACTTGTATATCTCTGAATCTTGTATTTGTGTCTGCATTTGTATGGTTAATATACATCTGATCCTATATTGTTTATGGTTATAGATGTCTATTCTTTGATGGTATTTTGTTGCTTTGACTCTACAGGTGTTCTTTAAAGCGGGACAAGTGAGGAAGGAGTGGCTAAAGCTCTATCAAGGGAGAGACGAAACAAGCAAGGAGCCAAGCGAAAGACTGAGGTTGGTACTCTCTGCTTATCTCTCATCTATCTCTCATAAAGGAAGACACAAGTGACTTTAAATTGTTTGTTTCTAAGATAGCTACCTATCTTAGTGGGACTAGCAGCTCTAAATGGACACTAGGTTTCCCGATAACACTACTTCAGACAAAGAGCTTGTCATTTGGGAAAACATGAATAGCAAAGCTTATGCATTAATCTCAGCATCTGTAAATGAAGAGGTGAGTCACCATATTTCATCATTTTCAACTGCCTTTGAAGCCTTACAAAAGCTAAAAGAACTCTATGACTCACATTTTACACTTGAAGTTGTTCAACTCATGATTAAACTCTTCACTCTTGAACTGCAAAATAATGATCCTCTTGCTCTTTCTCTTGCATCTGAAGTAAAGTCTATAATGCATGATATCAAATCCACCAAGGTTGAATTGGATATTCCTCTTATCGCTTTTCTGAGGGCACTTTATCCTACTTACTCCAATTATCTTGAGTCATTGCAAGCAAATGGAAATCTCAAAGATATCACCTTTGACTCTCTTGTGAAAAAGTTTGCTGAAAGAGAGAAAGCTTTTGGAAAGAAGACAACCCTGAATATTCTGAAGAGGTTGTGTGCCTTACTCATAAAGAAAAGCATCCTTCTCAAGATTCTTCAAGAGGAAGAGGTGGTCGAAGAGGAAGAGGAAGATATTTCAGAGGTAGGGGGGCAAACACTCTCAAGGAGAATAGGCAGATTTGCACTGCATATGCTGTAAAAGAAGTGGATCACATGATGCCTATACATGAAAGCTACCATGGGAAAAAATTGAGCAGCAAATAAACCAACAGAAAGGTAAAACTAATGATATAAACAAAGGTAAAGCACCTAAATCCACTCACTATGTTGTGGCACAATGTAACATTGGAGTAAATGGTGATTTATTTAATGCTTCACTTGCTTCTTGGAAAAATGATTGGTTGCTTGATTCAGGAGCGACCTGCCACATGACTCATAGAAAATATTTTTTTGAAGAATTTACTGACAATGTTGATGTAGCAGTATACTTTGTAGACCAATCAAAAATCAAGCCATCAGGGCTTGGCACAATTAGGCTTAAACTGCCTGGTCATCTAGACTTTCTTCTACATCATATTCTATATCTCCCACAGCTGAAGAGAAACTTACTGTCCTTGGTCTACATCCACCAGCAAGGTCACTCCATTCATATGTTTGATGGCAAGCTTGTGGTAAGAAAAGCATTTTGAGATTGCAACAAGATGATGGAGCTTAGTGAAAAGAGTCGCCTTCACTAAGTGGGCCCGCAACCTATTTTTGGCGCAAGTCTATTTTTAGACATATGGATAATGTCTATGGATTGCAGGTTGTTGTTTATGGATGATTGGTCAAATTGGGAAAAATAGATGGACTTCTATTTTTAGATCACAACGGAGTGACTGCTCAGTCTAAATATAGAACAGTCAAATAT